>JBBYHH010333187.1:0-12257 GCA_038382905.1 Daphne laureola | reverse complement strand
CAAATGTTCACTTAAGCCCAAAATCCATAAAAGTGACAACTTATACTTTAAGTGTCAATATATTATTCCATAGCTTTCCACACTTTAGACAACAATTTGTTGTAAGGTAAAAAGGTCTGCCACGGTGAACCCTCCTACACTTAGGGAAAGTGTCTGATGATCTGCCCTTCTTATCACCATCAAATTTTTATACTCTACCTGAACTTACACCCAGTCTTCATGGTCCTCCACCACAACTAGTCTCACCTGGTCCACTTGGTAAAAAATGACTCTCATCCTCCTCTTGTTCCATTAATAACGCCTTCTCGAAAGCTTCATGGTAGGTAGAGATACCCACTAGTCTCAAATATTTTTGGATATTCGGTCATAGACCTCTCATAAATCTCTTAGCCTTTTGCTCTTCCATACCATGATATTAAGGAACATAGCACACTAACTTGTTGAACTGTTGCTCATAGTCCAATACATTCATACCACCATGAACTAGTACATCAAATTGGGCTTTTCTCAAATCTCTAACTGCATCACCAATATACTGCTCTTGAAACAGATGCGTAAATTCATCCCATGTGATGCCTCTCTCTGGTTGTCCCCTTTTGAGTCTTTCAGTTCCATGTCGACTTCTAATGTTTATGCACCACACCCCAGCTCAACCTCCTAAGTTGTAAGTGGTAAAATATGTCATTTGCACCGATGATAAACTCAATCTCACATACAGTTCCTCCATGCTGCTGAACCACTCTTCTACAGCTTCTAGCCCTCCTCTACCATCAAATTTTGGAGGCCGCAAACCTTGAAATATTTCCAACAATCTCATATCATCATGTTGTTCCCTATGTTCTCGCCTTTATCGTTGAGATTTGTCAAACTCTTCTTCCTCTTCATTCTTGTTTCTCCTCCTTTGTCATTCTATTCATCTTCTCCCTTCATGTTCAGTGTCATCCTCACCATCCATTGTCACCATATCATTCACGTAGGATCGATCAGATGTAAAACCAGTATGTCTAGTACCACTTTCTCCACTCTCATGCCTCTGATGTAATTCCTCAGGTCCGGGTCCCTGTTCATGTAGTGGTCCCTGTTGTTCAAGAAGTTCCATTACAGCTGGTGGTAACTGTTGCTCCACTGGTTGAGGCACTGCTTCCCAAACTTCAGAATATGGGTTTTGATCATTTACTTTTTCTTGACTTTGTCCCATTTCCTTCCTTTGGGGATTATTTCCAGTTACCTGTGCCCTTCTTCTAGAATCATATCCTGAAACACCATGATTAAAGCACATAATAATGGTTAAGTACTTATGTTAGCAGTAATATTCCATTAGGATATGTTATGTAAATGTATGCATGCAACTAAATGGCACTGTGCAACCATTATCAACATCATGGCACACAAACAAACTCCGATCGCTGACTCATAATCAGATACTAATTCTTTAAATATAACCATGCTCTGATACCAACAATTATCACCCTCCGATCGCCTCTTAAACTAATATTTGTTGTTAATGTCATAATTCAATATCTTAATCTAATCAGACCCTCAAACCATGTCTATTGTTTTCCTCAAAGTGGGTCCATCTTCGCCCACGATCAATAGCAAACTTGGAAGGTCAGCCAAGAATGCTCCCGAGTTCGACCAAGTGGCCCAACTTGGCATACAAAAATATAGTAACAGATACTCTCGAACTCACATATAAAGAAAGCTTGGAAAACATGATATCATATATAGAATATTTACAGAGCCTCGAGTAATTCCGAAATAAATATATTTACAACCATACTATGACAAACCATGCACATATGTCATTTACATATACATAGCCCCACTATTCTTTTGGAATACATACTTAAACTTTGGAGAAAGAAGCTTTCTTCTATGACTGTAGATTCTAAAATCTCCAAAATTACGTCCTTACCACTGCTGCTACATACACATTAAGTACAACCATTATTCATGGCCATGATATATATAAAATCAAGATAATCTCGAGATCATATAATTCATAATAGAACTATTAATACCTGAAAGTCCAAGAAAACTAACACAACTGCACAAGCTATAAGCTGAATCACTTAATCTTCTTTTTCCTTGAAATGATGATGGGTAAGGGGTAAGTCCTCACATGAGAACTTAGTAAGGTGAATAAGCAAAGTTTTTCAAGAATTATAGTAATAACTGAGAACCTACAAATAAATATGAAGATACAAAGAAAGCCACAAACACCTATCCACAATGGTACTCAAACAGATGCTCATCCATAATGCAACCATACAACTCATATGCAATACACAATTCATAATAAAATAAGCATCCAAACAAATATATCAATCAAAATTGTCATGGGTCTCTCGCCAACCCCTGCTTGGTTATCCTCGTGGTAATAGTTGGTACCAACTTGGGTCCCGGAAACCCAACTGCCGTATCATCGTCATACACCCCGTGGGTGCAGAGAAATTTCACATTACCATATCCTCGTCATACACCCCTTGGGCGTAGAGAAATTTCAAATGGCCACATCCTTGTCATACACCTCTTGGGTGTAGAGAAATTTCATATAAATCAGTCATACACCTTATAGGCGCAAATAATCATCACATAAGCCAATCTGTCCAAAACGATTACAAGCATAAACAAAATACAATAGATATACCAAGAATAAATCAGTAGGTTGATCTCATCGATAAAATTTGTCACCTCGCGAGTTTGGTGACAAATGGAGCCGAAACTTCCAAACTCGTCTATGCTTATTCCCCTGAACTAAACTTGGTATCATTGGGCCTCACCCTCAAACCAAGTTTAGCCCAACACCTTCTGACATGCATATCATAAATAATCCATAATGCGAAGTCGAGAGAAGTGTTGAAATCCTTATCTTAAAATTCCACAGGTAGTTAGACAATTAATTCTGTGCAAACTCATAAAAAATTTCTCTACTAAATTCTTTATGTTCCGTCGACATCAAAACGGTAATTATCACCCACTAATCAATAATAATTAATAGAGTTACTCAATTTATCAACCACACAGAAAATTGTAATCTGATAAATATTCTAAACCTCTGTCTAAAACAATGACCTTTCTAAAAATAAAATCTGAAATGAACAGTATTCCTAACTTTTTATAATGATCATTTTAAGACAAGTAACTCGAAGATTGGATGAAAATTGATGAAAAACTATGGTGGGAGCGGACGCCATGAACAGAGGAAAAATGAAGAAGAAACTATGTTTTTCTTCTTTAGTAAAGCCTTTAAAGCTTTATATATAATAATTATCTAGAGACACCTCATGCTTCCTAATCATAACAAAACCATTCTCATCTCAAACTTGACCGACCTAAACGTTTTTTTGTTTAAAAAAAATATATACCCCCTTTTTTTTTCAATTCACTCCTAAACTTTTCTAATATATTCAAACTTACCCAAGTACACTTAAGCACCCAAACTTCTCAACCTTGCAATGAAGTCCAATTTTTAAATTTCAAAGATCTAAATTTATCCGGATAATTTAAAGAACTAATATAACACCACGTAGAGTACCAAATGGACACTAATTGATATGTCTGACATGTCCCAAAACTTCTACCAATATTAATCCAATTTTCTTAATTTACTCGTTAATTAATTAACTAAATACTATAATTTACTTATTTTTAAACCTGATGGTAACATGTTCCTTAGGATATGTTCCTTGAAGAATATGTACATTAAAGATGTGTTCCTAGATTTCCATATCCATGAAATGCAACCAAAGAAAGAATGTAAGCAAGTTATCTCCATTCTTACTTAGTGTGAGATTCTTTAACGTAAACTCTTAGTGACTTTAGCTTACTATTAGTGAATTGTATCAATGAGACTACTGTAATTGGTTGTCAAAGGTCTTAGAGAATATTAGGTTGGAGTATCCTCCTTTTAGGTAGTCAAGTTGGTACAATTACCTAAGTGGTTCAAGCTAATAAGAAAGATACTGGTAAATGATACATAAACTCTAAAAGTTTAATCTTGGGCCCATAAACTTTTTGTATGATAGATTGACTTGTGAGTATTGATAATGAGATCACAGTTGCATAATACAATCATGAATTTCAAAGAGTTGAAGTTCTATGAAAGAGACTGATTGTCATTAAGAAAATGTATCATTGTGTCTGGGGCTTATAAGGCAATACTTGATGTGTCACCACCCCTCCTCGGCTGGCGTATGCGTCGTGTGCGGAAGCATTGTGAACATTGCCGGGAGATGGTGGGGATGGCGAAACTGAACTTCTCTTCGAATGTGGGTCCCCAAAACCCGACCATTTTTAAACTTTTTCCAAACTTATAATTTCTAACGTGTTACTTAGGTTTAAGGCGTTCTAGTTCTCTTAATGCTTAAACCTGTACCCAAAAATACGTTAGTGGTTTTGACAGAATATCACTCATTGTCGTGATTAATAAACATATACATTAGATTAGAACTACCACCCGCTCGGTTGGGTAGATAGTTCCAGAGTATGCCAAAATAATACAGTTATCCGATGTGATATGCATGCATATGTGTCCTAAAGAGCCTTAACTACTGAAACCATATGCTTACTTGCTTGCGGGGTTGGCAGAAAAGATCCCCGACAATTTTTGCAAGCTACCACAGATAGACAAAAGTATAGCCAAATCCATAAGGACTACTCCGTTGGCTGCTGCCCGAAATCTCCTGAAAAGATTAATATAGGGGGTGACTCCTCGAAAGGTACTCAGTAAGGGTCGGTAAGATTAGCAGACAAAAACGCAGAACCTGCACATGGGTTAACATAACATAACATATCATATCATACATATATACATATGTCTCGTCGGACCATCATAGCATCTGGCAGTGGCATCCCTCATCATACCCCAGTTAGTACTTAACGACAAACCCCAACGTCCGCAACCTACTCGGGACATATCTGGTGGCCACAACCAACACAGAAAATAAGGTATATCCGAACATATACCAGTCGACGACAGCAACTAACTGACACATACATAGTCAGCAACCGTAACTAACCGACACATACATACACATGGATCCAGCGGTGGGGCGTCCCCCATAACATAACATAACATAACATACTGTCGTAAGTAATAACCTGATCATTAAGATTAGGCGAGGGGCAGAACATAAACATATCATAACATATTGCTGCCAGAAGACCTTATACCTGCATACTACTAATCTTACCGTGTAACTAGTACTGTCCCCCGGGAGTCCCTGGGCCCCACCTTCGACCCTAGTACTAACCATTAACTATCCTAATATGCATAAGGAATACCATTATTGCTCATTAAGAAAATTAATCATCTTACCTGGAATATCTGACGCGCATGCAGTAATCCTACAGAATTATCCCGCACTGTCAGAACCTATCCCGATAACCAAACATAACATGTTGAATTTTAGTTTATAACTAAAATTCCATACTTAACATACTTTTCCTTTCACATCATAACTTTCCATCATAACATTATTCTTTGAACTTTATACAAAAGTTCACATTTTTTCATAAACATAGAGAGTTGACTTTTTACTTAAAAAGTCAACCACATCATACTTTATCCATAACATGTAACCTTTTCACCTTAAACTTTATAATTACATCTTAAGTCCCTAAACTTTTTAAGAACTTACAAATTTGGCCCATAACTTTCATATAATGCCAAATTTACCAAAAATTTCTTATTTTTCCCTTCTTTTTACCTTTTTCACTTTTTTTGTGAAACTTTCCTTAAACTTTACTAAAATTGCACAACATACGATAATTTTCACTATAAGTGCAATTTTACCCAAAACTTTCATAAAGTTGCAAAAATTCCATTTTTGCCAACTTTTTCAACTTAAATAATTAAATCATCATTAATGCGCCGATTTTCTACATATTTTTGGCCCAAGCCCAATATTTTTGGCCAACTTACAAAACCACCTCAAACTTTCCAAAAATGTCATTTTTCATACTTAATCTTTATTTCCTTTACCAACCTTCCATTTAAAACCATAAAATTACACTTTTCCACCAAATTACCAAATTTACCAAAACCACCCATTAGTTTTGATTTTGGACCCAAAGTTTCGGTTTCTTTCCAACTTAACCCTAAACTTTTCAAAAGTGTCATTTCTCATCCTTAAAGTTTATTTCCTTAACCAAAATACCAATTAACTTCATAAAATGACACATAATCCATAAAACTCCAAATTTCCAAAATACCCAACATTATTTTAGTTTTGGGCCGAAACTTTCACCCCATTTCCTTTCTTTACCCAAACTTCATCAAACCTTTCATTTTAATCCTTAACATTTCTTTCCTTCATCTAAACTTTACTTAATCCATACTTTAACAACCAAACATACCCAAAATCAAGCCCCAACTTTCGGCCAGCACCAAGAAATTACCCCCGCAACTTTCAATTTTCATCAATTCTTTCCAAAAATAGTTTTCCAAAACAACCAACAACCTTAATCCATCATGAACATCATACTAACATCATTCTTTAACAAAGATACAACCAAAAAGATCATGCATCTTTCTTTATAACTTTTGGCTCATACATAACATACTCATTCATCATGCTTTTCAACATCATTAAAGAACAAAACATGCTCATCATACTTCCATAAGATCATTCCAACATGCTTTCTAACTCAAATCATACATACGTGATTTTCCTAAATCATATGCTTAACAATCAGCTCATAACTTAAACACAACTTTACCTTAGTGAGATGAACAAATGAGTTGAAGAATATCTCCAAGAAAAGCCCCTTAAGTTTCAGCTTCACCCATAAGAAAAAGAGGATGGATTAATTCAAAGTTCAACCATTAGAACTTGAATAATAACTTAAACCATCAACCTTACCTCTTAATCTTTGATGATTATCAATCCTTGAAGCTTAGAAGATGAAGAACTTTGAAGAAACTCCATGGAAGCTTGCTCACTAACTAGGCTGGCCAAGAGGAAAGAAGAAAAGAGTTTTTTTTCTCTTTTCTTTTCTTTTTTATTTCAAAGAGATAATGTTTCTTACATTATCTCTTCCAACCAATCCTACACCATTTGATGAGATTCTCATCAAGATCTCCACATTTGGATTCTTGACACAAGGTTGTCCAAAAATCCTTCCACAATTATTACTTCTTACATAACCATTTCCTTATTTTCCTTTATTCCATAAATCCATTCTTTCACTTAAGCCCATCAACCAAAATGCCAAATAAAGCCCATAAAAGCACCGGCTACATGAGCGCAAGGCCCATTTCATTTTTTTTCTAACTTTTTTTCCAAGATTGACCATTTTGCCCTCCCAACCTAATTTTTGGCAAAATGGCCCGGGACTCCTAAAATGATGTACCATAGAATTTCGTACCAACACCTCCAAATAGCTCATTAGAACATTTAATTCACTCCCATCATCTCATTTCCATAAATTCCCAAGTCCCAGGAAATTCATATAACCAAATTCTGGCAGAATTTCATCAGAAATGAATAGTACTTCTGGGGTGGGTGTAACACCATCTATTATCACGGCCGAGCTCGGCCAAGTGGCGGACACCTCAACAAGATCTGTGGCTGAAGAGATTTAAGATTGAGTAAAGGATAAAAAAAATTAGGGACTCATATGTACATTTATTTAAACATTAATGACCATAATTCTATTGAATGCGTAATTAAACTATAATTGTAAGGGTATTTGGGTAAAAACACTAAAGAAAAGGGAAGAACTAATTGCAAAACTGATAAAAGGACTACAAATGCATCAAAAATCAAAGATAAGGGACTTCAGTAGGATGAAGTTTTAAAACAAGACCTGAATAGGACAAAAATCAAAGATAAGAGACTAACCACACACTTTACCTTTTTATAAAAATAATCCAAAAATTAACATACTTCGAGCTTGAACTTTTTCTAAAAAATAATAATAATTAAAGATGACAGAGTTTGAAAAGTTACATTTTAGTAACCATATAGTAAGGCGAGTCGAATATCCATTAAGTATCAACTTTTTGTTTTCACTAACCATGTCAGACAAGTCACTTATGAATATCATCAATACGATCATGGAGCGTAGGCTAACCATTTCAAATACCCCTCCCTATTTTCAAAACCCCATTTAATGTTAAAAATTACAAAGACCAAGATTCCTTCTTTTCTTGAAACCTCTTAAGACATTCTTCATCCAATTTGGGATGGAGAGAGCCTATAATCACAGTAGAGGGTATAACGAAGCATGGATGAAACTTTTTTGATTATGTTGGATCAAGCAAGAACAAAATAACAAGTTCGGCCAACCAATCCACTTTATTGATTAGGGCTATGAGTTTATATAGTTACAGCAAAACATAATCCTACTAGAACTAGGCTTACTAAAAGAACACATTAAAAGAAAAAAGGATTGCTTAAGATAGTTCTTAAGGGAGCTAACTCCTACTACAAGAAACCTAATTACTTAAGGACTAGAAACATAAACCTAATCTACTCAACATTCCTTCCCTTAAACTAGCAATAGTTTACTGCTAGTTTACCCCAAAACAGCTATGACATTTATCAACACGCGTAACTTAAAAAATGCTTCAAGTCTGAGGGGCTTTTTCATTACATATTCTATTTGATCCTCACTCCAGCAATATTCCAACTGTATAACTCCATCCTTAGCTAAGTTCCTCAAGAAGTGATACCGAACATCTATATGTTTACTTCTTTCATGTAGAACAAAATTCTTAGATATCTTTAGAGTGGAGCTATTATCACAATTTATCAGAATGCTTCAACTCATTTTCTCTCCAATCTCATAAAGTATCCTCTTCATCCACACAACTTGGTAAATACACATTGCAGCAACTACAAATTTGGCTTTTGTGGTGGAGAGAGTAAAAATAGGTTTTTTCTGGAGCTCCAAGCAAATACACCATCATTGAGCTAGAAAACATACCTACTAGTGCTTTTCCTATCATTCATATCCCCTGCATAATCACTGTCAGAGAACACTTGTAATCCACTCTCATCATTTTTGTTATAGTCCACACCATAATCAATATTTCCACATAAGTATGTCATTATCCTCTTATCAAGTTGAAAGCGCAATTGTGTAGGCCTAGACATATATCTGCTGATAAGGCAAACAACATACATGATGTCAGGCTTTGTAGCAGTTAGATACATAGAGCTTCCTACCATCTGTTTAAACAATGTTTCATCTATAGCTTTACATGTCTCATGTTTGTCCATCCTTGTACAAGGAACTGATCAAGGGTATTTTCACTCCCTTGCAAGTGTAGTAAATACGCTTACAAAGGATCAAATACATTTATAACACCTTACTACCCTTGTTGTGTTGTTGAGAGCATGAGGCGTTCAGTAAGGGATCGAATCCAAGAGAATCAGAGAATTTAAGGTATAAATGTGTATTGTGTGTATCTAATCTAAATGCAGATGAAGTGGGCAGCAAAGAGAAGAATGGAAATCATGGTGCAATGCATATGTAAACAAGAAAAGTAAAAGGGATCATGGTGGGGATGAAGTGGCATCACTTGTGAACCTTCAAATACGGGTTCTCGAAGATGAATAGTGCATATCTACAATCATGCTTGTACAACTAGATTTATGTCCTAGAGGTATGTCATCTCTGACTCTACCAATCGACCATGGAGGTCATCTCTGACTCTTTTCCATCGATCATCCGACTCTGAAGTCTGTTCGTAGAGATTTCTCTCCTACGAACATCTAAATTGAGTATGGTGGAGTCTCTAGACTCCACATACTCGAATGTGCAAAAGTCCGCGGAGTCGAAACCTAATACCCTCATCTTGATAACTTCTTACATGAAGTTCTATAGTATAAAATCCTACGAGATGAGGAAATCCAACTCTACTACTCTAACTAACTCTACAAAACAGTGAGGGTTCACCTCACAAGTCTCCAATCATGTTAAAGGTGATTCACTATAATTGTATTCACGCTCCTCTAGGATATTACGATCCATCTCTTGACAGACGTTATCTTTTCCAGCCGCTCTCGCGCACTAGGAATGATGATTTTGGAGAGTTAATATAATTATGCTGCCCCTATCTCGAGTAAGCAACACTTCTCTCAATTAGAGTGAGCTTAGCCACTCTCGCAGTCCAAGACTCACTCTTGAGGTTTTACAGCCCTCAATTTAATCATCAATTAATCTTCTAAGGTCATCTCTGACTCTTAGAAGATTAATCTATCAATTTCTCAAAGTGTTGTGTCGATTAAACTCCCCTCAGAAATTTAATCAAACACCTATAGGGGTATGTATGAATGTGACCATCATTCAGAAAACTACAACTGAGAGAATCTCTATGAATCGATATCTAACATGCATAATCAATGAGACAAGTTGTATGAACCCTAATCTAGGAAAGACTAAGAGATAGCTATTTTTTCTAACTCTATCAATGTTTTAAATAGATAAAAGACAACACTCAATAACAAAAAGAGAGATAGAAGAGAAAAATGAGTAGATTTCACCCATAGATGTTGTTCCACAAGTTAGCCCTTCAACCCCTCTTGAATTGGAGGTTGAAGGGCTGAAAACCCTAGCCTTGGTGAAGAAGAACTCCTACTTCCTTGCTGAAATTTGTAGAGAAAAAGAGATATGATAAAAACTAAGTCTAAAGATCTATTTATACTAAATCTAACTTCCTAAAATGGCCTTTAACATGTTGGGCATTAAAAATAGCTGAAAAGGGGTAGAAAAGTCATAAAAGAATGATAGAAAATAGATAAAAATGAGGAAGTTTTGTGGAAAGTCCCTTTGGGACGGGGAGGTGTGGACCGTACGTGCGGAGGTTGCATCCACACCGAACCCCCGCACGTTCATTTACTCTCCCAGACGTCCATAGGTAATGGGCTTGTGTCGTGTTCCCTTCCATATCAACTTCTGCATCGGGGTTCCATGGCACTCTAGACTACTACACGGGTCCATACGGGTGCGCACCTGAAGTCCGCACACCTGCTGGTACGGAACTTGAACATCCGTTCCATGTCCTCCGCTCCTCCACTCGCTTGCTACGGGAAGACTCTTCTCTTGCTTGCTAGTTAAGTAACCAAGCAAGGAAGTAGGACATCGGTGTCGAAGTATGTGAAGAGATCATTAATACTTGTTCTCTTCCTTAATTGAAGTTGACACATTCTTTTGGCCTAAGACTTGTGCATTAAACCACTAAAAAATGTAATCTTCATCTCGAGCCCTTGAATGATGTGCTTTATGCTCCTTTCACCTCCGCATTATCGCGCCTACAAAAGATAAAAAATAACAAGCAAAGTGCATTTTTTATAGTAAAAACAGGCAAAATTGATGAGTTTAATGCTCTAAACATAGCAAAAATGTGTACGTGTTTGCACACTGAACACATGAACAATGGGATTTTTTTACTTTTTTTCTACCTAACATACCAAACCTTTTCAGAATATCAAGTGTATATTTCTTATGATACATTAACACTTCCCCTGAATGTTAGGTTACCTCAACACCAAGGAAATACCTCATTAACCCAAGATTAGTCATGTCAAAATTCCTTTCCATGCTGCCTTTAATCTCTTACATCATTGTTGTATCATTACCAGTATAGATTAAGTCATCCACATAAACACTAATAATAAAAAATATGTCATCTTTCCATTTCTTAGTAAAGAGAGTTTCCTTAATGTCACATTTCTTAAATCCCTCACGAATGAAGTGTGCTTCAATCTTACTAAACCAGGCTCTCGGAACCCGTTTTAGTCCATAGAGAGCTTTATTAAGCTTATAAATCTTATGCTCCTCTCTTGGTATTTCAAAATCCTTTAGTTGATCCACATAAATGTCGTGTTCAATCTCCTCATGTACGAATGCTGATTTGACATCCATTTGTTGGATTTTCCACCCATCCTTTGCAGTTCTAGACATAATGATCCTAACAGTATCTAACCTGGTCACGAGAGCAAAAACATCTATGTAATCAATCTCATACTTTTGAGAATACCCTATGGCCACTAACCTTGCCTTTAATCTATCTACCTTCCCTTCTTCATTGAATTTTGTCTTATAAATCCACGGGAAAATGGGTCATTTTATCATTAATGTTTAGGGGTTGGCAACTTTTTGCCACTAATTTTTTTTTTGGGGCCAAATTACCATCAATGTTTGGGAAATGGGATCATTTTACCACTGTCGTTAAATAATTTGGCGGATTCCGTTAAAAATTTTGGGTTAATATTTTTTTTCACCTTAAGGTTTCTAAACCTGAC
>JBBYHH010333077.1:0-12259 GCA_038382905.1 Daphne laureola | reverse complement strand
AGTGAGCGGCTTCACGGTTATCGCCGACTCACAGTATGTATCACGGTATTATTAGCATTCTGGGCTCTGTAGTATAGTTGCATGCACATACATCGGGACTGTATATTTTATGGAACTCTGCACCCAACGAAATGGGTGAAAGTTTCTATCTGATGTATAACGCTTTATCTTAGTATTTAATTGCGTGATATTTCTGTAAAACCATAACGTGTTTCCAGGTGCAGGTTCGGGCGGTAAGTAAACTTAGTGCGCTTTTAAAAACCTGAATAATGCGTTAGAAACCTAAGTAAAAGAAAATTTTAAATTGGTCGGGTTTTCGGGTCCACAACTCGTGATGAATTCCGTTCCGACGTCTCCAGCCGCCTCGATAAAGCAGCTTCCACACAAGCACCCGACGGTTACGACGGAGGGGTGGTGACAGTGATGGGCTTCTTTCTCATGTTCCGATCAATTGTGTTGTGAAGGCCTCTCAAGTTTGAACTTGTTTCTAGAGAGACGATTATGCCTTTGTGTCTGAAGTTGTTATTTATTTATTAAAGTAAATAAGTCCGTTGAGTGCGCCTATCCAATGACAATGTTAAGTATGTGGATTGTCTTCCTTAAAGTAAATAAGTCTCTGTTGTGTGGGAGTGCATTTTTGTACCAATATCAGTTGAACTCACTGTTTGGGATGAACGTAGAAAGGTTCCTGTATTTTATATCAGTCAATGTGGATTGTGTGTAGTTCAGTTGGGTTCACCCTACATCTTATGAAACTGATCAAATATTTGTTTCTTTAAATATTACTAACTTTTTTTCAAGTAAACTAGAAAATAAACCTTGTTTACTAAATGGTCTCAGTTTATACTAGTTCATATATAATCAGTTTATGTGGGAATAAATTCTTGGATTTGGCATTCTTATACTTTTAATCGAATATCTTACAGACTAATATTCTTACGCACTAATATTCTTACACACTAATACACTTTCTCACGGCACACACAGACTAGTATGTTGACTTTTAGGCTAGATTTTCCTCTTTGAATTTTACTTTGATTTCTCTAGTAGCTAGCCAATTGTTGATACTATTAGTTCACTACCCATTGTGGTTAGCAAGAACTTGTCATTTCCTAACGAAGAAATCCATTTCTGGGGTAAAATCTTGGAGGTAATAACAGTTCTTGCTGATTTCAATTGCTAAAGTGAAATGATTTTTCAGCTTCTGTGGTAGTAAGGTCTATGTTTATTTGATTATGTTGTTCTATGATCTCATTTTGTAAGAATGTGAGGTAGCAAATTCAGCATCATAGTGCAGTTTATTTGAGTACAAAGATCAAAGTAAAAGTAGAATGCGAGGGAAAAAAGGTAATACATGTTTGCTAAAGAGAAGAGTATATTAGAATGGATGAGAAAGTGATGATAATCAAGTAAAATAAGTATGAAAGTTTCTTAAAGAGGACATGAAACTGTCATTTCTAAAATAAAAATACATCATTTTGTTTATCAATTGAATGACAAGTTCTTGCTAACCACTATGTTCATTATAACAGCTAGAGCATAGGTCACTTTTGTTTATTTATTCTCTATTTGCATCAGCTCGCAGCATGCCGTTTATTTCATACAAGTATTATCCAAAATTTCTCTTATATGTTTGATTGTTTAGTTTACTTATTACTCTCTCTGTCAATCCCAATTTTGCAGCTCAGGAAGAGGAAGGTCAATGCCAACTTTGCTTTTGATAGGCTTTGTAAAAAGAAATTCTATAAGTTGTTTATGTAATTTGGATATGTTGATGTAATGGATTTATTTATGTTATGTTTTATCTTAGATAAGTTGTTCATGTAAATCTGGATATTTTCCCGAGCTAAGTCAAGCCGGTTTTTACGAACCGAGCCGTTCGAGCTCACGAGCCGAGCTCGAACATTAGACGAGCCGAGCTCGAACCATTTTTTTCGAGCTCGACTCGAACATGTTCGAACTCGAGCCACTCTCACGAGCTCGAACTCGAGCTCGAACATATGATGTTCGAGCTCAGCTCAGTTCGTTTACACTCCTACTTTTTTGTCTGAAATATCATCAGAAATAACACACAATGGTTAAATTGATACAATTTTAAAAATTCAGTAATTTAAGCGACAGGATAGAACATTTGATGGCTAAATTGTGATATCTCATAAAGTTGATGGATTTTTTCATGTTTTTTACCTGGTAAGTAAGAAGCGTGGACTCACTGGCTTCGCAGACTCTTCTGCTTCTTCTTGAGTTAATATATGATGTTCCCTCATTATTTTTTAATGGATAAAAGTATTTAAAGATTTATTTTAATAATATTATTTAATATAAAGATTTATAAAATTGTTTTTGTTTTTATTAATAGAGATTCTGGAAAAAATATTTTAGGACTCGTATCAAATCAAATACTTCTCCGTTTTTAAAAAATTATATTATTTAATTTTGTTAATTTAAAAAATTTAAAAAAATTATATTTATTAAATTTAGATATCAAATAATAATGATTTTTAAATAAATTTTTTAACTTTTAATATTTAAAAACATATAAAATTAAATTATAAATTATATATAGTAAAATTATTAAAATAAATGATATAATTTTTGTCGAGAGTAGGAAGGAAGGTAGTATTAACTCTTTCTTCTTTCTCTCGGCGTCTTTTTCCTAATCGGTCGGAGTCGGATCCCATGATTCCATCAATGCCGCAACAAGGAGAAATTCCCTTCAACCCTGCAATTCCTCCGCCTACCCCATTCCAAATACCTCCGTTGTTCCCTCCTTCGCATATCTGGCCTCCGCCGCAAATCCAACCATCTGATTTCATTTTTTCGCTCTATCAGCCTCAGACCCAATTGTCCAAGCGCCGGCGAGACGATGCTGATGCGTCTGCCGCAGGAGAACCCGCCGGTAAACGAGCAAAGTCTCAGGACGTTATTTTCCGTATCGTTGTCCCCTCGAGGCAGATTGGAAAAGTTATCGGAAAAGGCGGACATAGAGTCCAGAAGGTTCGAGAAGAGACCAAAGCTTCGATTAAGATAGCAGACGCTGTTGTCGTGAGTGTTAATTGTGTTTTGATTTTAACTTAGTACAGCAACTGTTATAAAAGTTGTTCAATTCTTTGATTTTGCAGCGGCATGAAGAGCGTGTTATTATCATAAGTTCTAACGAGACGGTCAGTAGTGTTACGGAGGCAGAAAATGCTCTTCAACAAATAGCTAATTTAATCCTCAAGGTAGCTTATTCCATTCCTGTTCGTTTCCTGTTTTTTTTTTTTTTTCCTGTACAGAAAGAGGCAGTTGTTCAATATGATCATATACTAGATGCTTCGTTGGTTAGTTCCCATGTTCTACAACATATCAGTTACAGTCAGTAGTGTGCAATTAAGTAGGTTTAGGTTTGAAAGCTCGGGTCTTTCCCCTTTGTTGTGCTATTTTGGGTGATAGTTCTCACACTGCACGATAAACAGGAAGACGGTAGCGGAACTGAAATTGTTAAAGATGGTGCGTCTGTTCAAGGACATGTTGCAGCGAATACCATAAGACTTTTGATTGCAGGGTCCCAAGCGGGATGCCTGATTGGTACGTCTGGCCAAAACATTGAGAAACTGAGGAGTTCTTCTGGTGCCTCTGTTACTGTTCTTGCACCAAGTCAGTTACCCCTTTGTGCTTCTGCTTATGAATCTGATCGAGTAGTTCAGGTTAGATTTGCCATTGTGATTCAGTAACATTTATTTCTTTGGCTTGTGTCCTTCCCAGTTGTCCCATGAGATTTTAGTTCTGATCATAACATTTTTAGTTTTGCCATTAAATCAGATATCAGGTGAAGTCTCTGCAGTGATGAGGGCCATAGTGGAGATTGGTCGTCAACTAAGGTATTTTTTTTTCTTTTTTCTTCTCTATAGTTTATGGTTTTCTTCACCTCTATGTTTCAGTCTTAATGTCCTGTATTTTCTAGGGAAAACCCACCAAGAGAAGTGATATCCATGAGTCCAGCATACAATTATAGCTTGATGCGAGCAGCACAACAGTCAGTTGATCCATCTTCAGGTTACTTAATAAGTTTTGTACTGAAAGTATGCTTTACTTGAGTCTTCTGCAGTCTTTGGATTTATCTAGTTTGATATTTTTGTTATGATGACATCATCTTTAGGAAATCAATCTTGCAGCTGACTACGTTACATCTGAGCTGATGATTGCGGAAGGGCTGGTTGGTGGCTTCATTGGTCGAGGTGGCTCCAACATATCTCGGGTTCGGAGTGAATCTGGTGCTACGATAAAAGTAAGATGATCTCTGTTACTTGAGTTTGCATAAAAGATGTCTTTTTATACCTGTATCTTGTTGCTCTTATGATTGAGATGTGTTCTTTTGTTTTCCCTTTCCTTTCCGGTTTTTCTTCTTGACCTATGTGGTTTCCCTTGAATATAACTAGTTTAGTACATAAAGTTTCAAAGTTTAGTGCAGTCTTTACCGTTGTTCTTTGTACGCAGGTTTATGGCAGTAAAGGTCAGCAAACACATAGGCATATTCAGCTCGGTGGTAGCGCGCAGCAGGTTTTTCCCTTTCTCAGATTTTGCTTTTGCATCTAAGTGCTCATCAAAAGTATGCACAGCCAAGTTGTTGCTTGGATTAATTGGGTTTGGTATATATCATCCTAAAATTTGGAGCTTCTGTAGTTGCTAGGTTGCAGAAACTTGTCTAGTTTTACCTATTGGAACCAGGTCATATATGCTAAATCTGGTGGCTTTGAAACAAATTGACTGATACATCTGTTCAGGAACCCCTTCTGCAACTTTGGACCAGTTTTGCTTCGGAAACTTTTTCTCATTGCTTCTGCCATTGAAAATACTGGTTGCATTACAGGTTGCACTAGCGAAACAGAGGGTCGATGAATACATATATTCTCAGTCATTGCCACAAGCTGGTTTGCAGCAACCAGGGTAAACCTCTTTACTTGGAACCATTCTGAATTTAATCTAATTCAGCTAGGTCACTGTCGATATCTTTTCCATTTGGCTCAAATCACACACCCATTATAGTTGGTGAAGTATGGTCTAGTTCGAGGGGAATTTGGATTTTGAAATTTTGAAGTTTTTGTGATAAAAAGTTAGGTTTTTTTTTTATCAAAATGAACATAGCCTGTTAGCCACAAAAGACAATTTCTACATTGCACCAACCAGAGCAACAAATAATACTGTATCCTGTAAGGATGTGTATAACAATACTGACGGTGGTACTTCATTCCTCACAGGTTTCCTGGATTATAAATGTAGAACAAACTACTAAAACATTTTCAGCTGGAACGAATGGACCATTTTTAGAGGCCTTTTCTGCTTCTTCCATAGCCTAGAGATCCCTTAGATACTGACATGTGAGCTGGAAGTGAGAAGGGTTTTGTCCTGGAGACGTTTTACTTGAAGTTCATCTGCTCTACAGGTAGTGTTGTATTCTGGTGGATTTTCGACTGGTGGTGGAGATGGGGAACTTTAAGGAATTTAAACATATTTATACTTATTCTGTTCATACCAGTAGATTGTGAACTGCGCTGACTGGGCATCTGGTAGCATCTGTCGGCCGTATAAAGTCCATGATGGTTTGTATTGTGTATTTCTGGTCAATCTATTGTTACTGATTCGTTCTTTGTGTCGCTCCGAGATTCAGAGGTTTTGTAATTTGTAGGTCGCCTGGATGAATGTGAGACTAAGTTCCATAACGAACGCTAATTTTTAGAGGTTACTCTCTTTGTTCAAGAAGAAAGTAAAGTTTGACTGTATAAGAAGATTAAGTTCAATAGTTTAAATTGTGAACTTCCTTTGTCCTTAAAAATTTATACACTTTATTATGTTTGTTGTCATATGAAGTTAAATGGAGTAGTTTATATCTGGAATAATTTTTCTTTTTCTAGTTTCCAAATGTATTTTTCGAAGTTTCATCACATTTGGGCGTGTACTTTAAGCTGAGTTTGAGGGGAAGCGAAATATTTGAGGAAAAGTTGGATTGGGAAGCTTAATTTTGATGAATAAAAAAATTGTGTAAAGAACCCAACCAAATTCTTTAAAGGATTAGTTAAATTTAAATATAAGTTTGACAAGTCACCTTACAATTTTTCAAACTTATATTTGAATTTAAAAGTTTTTCGCTCACGCCTCCTAGGGGTTTTCCCTCACTTGTCAGCGCCATTGTTTTTCTTCATCTTTCTGGTCGTCGGTGCTGGTTCCTTCTATGCGCAGTTGGTCTTAACCAGCAAGTGTCTAGTTTCTTTTGTCGTCATTGCCTCTCTAGTGTTTGTTGATGATGTGCACGCTTTCGCCATTCTTCCGCCTATCTCATTCTTCTGCTTTGGCCAAGGTGCTGTCACCAGGCTCAAGCTTTTCGAGGCCCTATCCTCGTTTCGTGGAATCAAGACTGAACCTAGGATCTGTTTCCGTCGGTGCCGCTCCTGTTCAACCGGGGTGCGGGATCTCGCATTCGTCTGACTAGTGCCCCTTCTGTGAGTGTCATGTTTCTCTTTGCCCTTTCGCCTCGCCTGATCATGACACGGGGATCGAGATTCTCTATGGCAGCAGAGGGCTCTCAATTTAGTTTGGTGTCTGAACCCGACACTCTCCCTCTCAGGCCGGATGCGTCCCGATCTATTCCTTCCCGAGATATTGGGTCGTCGATTATAGATCCAACTGCCCATTCTCGAGGTCTCCCTCCTCGCCACGTTCGCCTTGCCCCCCCGATTTTCCTGGGATTGGTTCTATCATTTGTGGGTTTTGGAGTAGTTCGTGTGCGCTATGGTTTGTCCTCCGTGGATTGGGAAAAGCAGAAATCGCCTAGTAAAGAGATGGTGGTGGAGATTTTGGGCAATTGGCTTTCATTATTTTCTCGGTCGGTGCGACTCATATGGCTGATGTCTTGGGATGGTGTTGATGTCAAAGTGGTGTTGGAATAGCTCCTGTAGAGGAAGGGGTGGAGCAGGACCTACACACGGCAGGGTCGAGCGGGAGCTCACCCTGCCTAGAGCAATAAACCTTTATATGGCTCGGTGGATGGGGTTTGGAGTCTCCCTTGTTCAATCGTAGGTGTCAATTGACTCGGGGACGTCGGATTTAGTTTTGGATTTGTTGTTGGTTGTTTGGATCTTTGGTAGGTTGCTATGGTTCGATTGTGTGGTTTCCTTTGTAGGTCTCTATGTGTTGTGTCAAAACACGCACACTTTTATGTGGTATTTTCATACAATTCATACATTGTTTTGTGCATAAATTGGATTATTAGTGCATTCTACTTGTTATCTTCCATTATTTTGTAGATGCACGATGCAAGTTAAAATTGAGCTAAAATGGTGCATTTGGAGGCTTGGCACTTAATTTACAAGTTGGAAGATCAAGTCAAGAAGTCTCGGGTCAATGGAGGAGGATTGAAAGTCAAATGAGAGAAGTTTGAAGCAAGAGGCGGATTTTGAGGCAGAATGGCGCGACTCTAGGCCGGGGGTTGCGCTGGTCATCACAAGCCAGCGCGTCCCCTACCCCCGTGCAAGCAGTTCCGCATTTCTGAAGTGCAAGGGTCGCGCCGAGCAATATGAACGACGCGCACGCTCCTTGCGCGACCCTTACGTGACGCCCGATGGTGGAGGCGGTTTTTACCACAATTCCCACAAAGTTTCCTTGGTCCAGCTCATGTTTTTAGGACAAATATATCATTAATGACCCTTTTTGGGTGCCCAACATGTCTAGGAGCATTTTAGGATGTTATGTCACTATAAATTGATCTTTTAGGGTAAGTTTTAGGGGAGGAGAATTAAGATTTCGGGATTTATGCAGCTCTTGTCACTTTCTTCATCAATACAAGGGTTTGGAGTTCCTTTAATGGTGTTCTTAGAAACTCTTCCAAGATTTCTTCATTAAAGACTATTTCTTCTCTTTATCTCTTTTATTTATCTTCTCTACAGCTTTTAGCATGCTGATTTCTTTGATTAACATGTTCATTAGTGAGTAGTTGTTTATGATCTTCTAGGGTTTGCTTACCTAGGAGGTTAACTATCATCTATCATATCTCTTGATCCTTAGATAATGATTCCTTGCACTTTTTATCAGGTATGCATACTTGATGATTGATCACCATACTAGTATGCCATCTAGGTGTTCGATGATAAAGCCGAGAGGGAAGTTGTTGATTTAGACCTTAGGAATCGATTGATTGATTGAATCGGAATCTGAGAGGGCCCATGGATGTTGATTGATGCATTGATCATGTTACTAGAATTTACCCTAGGCTAAGTATCTTTACAGGATGAGAGTTCCTAAAGCCTTAGTTTGATAGAGAGCGTTTGCTTGTCCGAGAGGAAAGTAATCCAACCTTTATAATCCATCTTTTTGCATGCATGATATGTGATGATAGTGAACCTCAACAGTAGGTAGAAATCCCTAGAAGAACTTATCTATTGATTGAAACTCATTTTTAGCACTTTTACTATTTTACCCTTTTCGTTACTTGCACAACAAGTTAATTTTTTCATCACAAAATCATCTTGGTTACTGTTCACATACAGTTTTCCCATCATTTCACATCATTTACAATCACCACATTTAAATAGATTCGCATTTGTCACTTAATTGCATCTAAACCCTCTCCATTGGGTCGATCCCTCTTGTTGAGCCGCTTTACTACGATAAGGTAAGTGTCAGCTAGAGGTGTTATAAATTTAAGACGTGATTGTGTGTTTTCTATTGTTTAGGAAAAAACATTACAGACCCTAGAACACGAGGACACGTTTTTGGCGCCATTGCCGGGGATAGTTCATTTAGTGTTTTTTAGTGATTTTTGTGCTATTTTGCTTTTATGTGTTTTAGGTAGTTTCACTCACTGTTTTTCTAGTGTTTTTTGATCTTTGTTGTTATAGGTACCAATTGTTGCATGAGAAGAAGAGAGCATTGGGCAATCATATCATACGATCCATAAATTGAAAGAACCTTACGAAGGTTGAGAAATCGGGCAAGAATGACGGATCCGGTTGGCAATGGTCTCGGTTTGAATGACAACGAGTAGTTCTAAATGAGGTTCCACCACAAGGGAACCAAGAAAATGGAGGAAATGGCGAAAATGTGCAAAATCAAGAGATTCCGGTATATAGAGATGGTGTAGATGGTCTTCGGTAGCAAAGGGGTGAGAACATCAAAGCTGGCCGCAATGGAGCTAATGGAGAAAGAAGACGGTTGACTGATTTGTTTGCTCCGGTTTATAGAGAGGATGATGAGAGGATTATCAAGCCCACTCCGGTGCAACATGATTTCACCATTCCGGGCCATGTACTCACCATAGCTTCGGTGGATTTCTAAATGAGGACCTTAATGAGAATTTGGATCAGTTTACCATCATATGCAACACCATCGAGTTGAGAGGAGTTTCGGAAGAGGCAAAAAGAATGAGGTTGTTTCCATTCTCTCTTGAAGGAAATGCTAAGAAATGGTACAAGGGCCTAGATCTGGAAAAGATTGGGACATGGGCTGACTTGAGACATGCCTTTATCAAGAAGTATTTCCCTCCACAAAAGGCATTTGATTTGAAAAATCAGATTTTGAGGTTTAAAAAAGATCCGGAAGAGACATTGTCACAATCATGGGCTAGATTGAAGGACTTACTCAAGAGATTACCACAAGCGGGAGTTTCAAGAGAATACCAAGTATGTTTATTCTATGAAGGATTATCGGAGAAAAAAAGAGGCATTTGGATGCTATCGCTGGAGGTTGGTTCCTTCACATGGAACAGGAGGCCGCTTGGGATCTTTTAGAGTTGATGGTTGATTTTAGATCTTTCTACAATCTCATTTCATGCACAAAAGTTCACCAATTTTCACTTTAGTGGCGGAATATATAGCATGATGTCTTTTGATTTAATCATGCCTCTTTATTGAATTCAAGTAGAAGAGAAGGATAGGACATATGAGTATAAATGTGAGGGACAAAATTCATACCTTTTCCCTGGACAAATAGCTTAAGGATTACAAATCCTTACTCCTAGAAAACGTACGCTCCTTCTTGATGTTGGACAAATTTCACCCTTGCGTTCTTCAATGGTGTTGGCACATTTTCTTCAATGGAGAGGGATGAATTGAAGGTATATTAATGGGCTATATTTTTGGAATAGACACACCAAATATCCACCCAAAATGCTCCAAGTAAGTGCTATAAATTTCAGCCAAAATGAAGAGAGGAAGAAGATGAAGAAGAAGAAGAAGAATAAGTAACCAAAACTTGTGTATTTCATGGTCGTAAGGCTAGCCCCTCCTCCCATATAATTATAGATGAATAGAATGGATTTAAGGGTGGTTGTAACTCTCCTCTAGAAGAAAATATTGCACCCCTTTTGGCATAGGGAAGTTACTTCCCCCTAGTACACTAATAAGGCCTCCTACACTTGGTAACCACACCTTTTGGAAAAGTGGTGCCTTCCTGGGAGGCACCTTTTCATATAAAACAGCCCCTTAAATATGGACATGAGGTAGTTACCACCCTAGATGTGTGTCTCATGTGGTAGGGTGCATACACCATCCATTTTGACATGCCCTTTTACCAAAGTACCCATATTTTTACTAAAAGGGTGTCATTAAGTGTTACCACTAATGAAACATAATGAAATGTCACAAATACATTCCAAATGATCATTAGACATATGAATGATCTTCCTTGAGCTCCTTTCAGTTTATCTAAGCTGAAAGTCACTTCTTCATCAAGACTTCCTCACTTGAGCTGAACTTAGCAACTACTAGCTAACTTGAGCTGGAGTTAGTTACTTGTGAACTAACTTGAGCTAGTACTAGCTACTTTTAGCTAGTGTGAGCTAATTTTAGATACTCCTAGCTAACATGAGTTGGGGTTATCTGCTTCTAGATAAAATAAGATGAAGTTTTCTACTTCTAGCTAACTTGAGCTAGAGTGGAGCTGAGTATAGCTACTTCTAGCTATAGTGAGGTGATAATGAGCTGGATTTAGATACTTCTACCTAAGATGAGCTAATTCCAAGCTACTCCCAACTCATGTGAGCTAAAGTGAGCTGGTATGAGCTAACTTGAGCTAAGTCTATCTACTTTTAGCTATAGTTGAGGTAAGAGGAGCTACTTCTAGCTACCCTTCAGTTGTTATGAGCTAAGTTTAGCTACTTCCAGCTAAAGGAAGCTGAGATGAGCTGAGGGAAGCCACATCCAGCTACCCTGAAGCTATGGTGAGCTAAGTCTAGCTACTCTTAGCTGGTTTGAGCTTAAGTGAGCTACATATAGCTTCTTATGAGCTCAAACTTAGATCCATGAGCTCAAGTACTATTATCTCAAATTTACACTATACAATTCTCATATGGAATCACACAATATTCACAAATATTTCATGCAGAAAGATTCATCAATAAACAAACTCAAACTAAGCATTTTACAAGTATTTTCATCATTGACAACATAGAACATTCATAATTTTCTATATACACATACTCATAACATTTTAATTTTTCTCTTTATTTACAAAAAAAACTATTTTTGGTAAGTTTTTCAAAATTTTAAAATTTTATGTACATCCTAGAAAAGGAAAAACTAGATTCTTGTCAAGTGGTTTAAAGCAAGAAACACATCAAGAAGCATGCTTTTAAAACCCCCCAGACAATCGATATATGCCTCCCCACACTCAAATTTAAGCATGTCCTCATGCAACAAAGATAGGGAGTAAAAGAGAGAAGGTTTTGAAAATCATACCCCGAGGACCACGTTAGGTCCCCTAATGCCTTGGATGGTGCGGGTCTTCTAAAATTTACCCCGGAGACTCCAAGAATGTAAGGAGACATCTATCAGCTACTTACAAATTTCTGCACCTAAGAAAATATATAAAATAACTACAATTTTCTAGAATACATGAAATAGACAGATAATCACATGGGGATTCTAGAAACACGGGTTGTGACTTGTGCGTGAAGGATGAAAGATGCACAAGGCACACATGGGTAAGACACACAAATGAGCATGTTGTATATGTGAGAGAAACACATGTGTCACCACCATCCATCGTGATCGCTTATGCGGAAGCGGATTTACTCGTATTACAGCTGGTGACGTCAGAACAGAATTCATCAGAGTTTCGGTTCCCAAAAACCGCCCAATTAAAAACTTTCCTTTAGTTAATTACTAATGCGTCATTACAGATTTTTAACAGAAATATCGCGCGGTGAATAACAAATATATCGTTATACATCAGATAGGAACTTCCGCCCAATATGCTGGTGCGGAGTTCCACAAAATATAAGTTCAAC
>JBBYHH010332966.1:0-12261 GCA_038382905.1 Daphne laureola | reverse complement strand
TCATTTCATGTGTAAGAACTTGTATTACACTTCAAGTTTGAATGATGGTGGAGTATTTCTTACTCCACCTCAAACTAACCTTACATACTTAGTTTAAACTCAACTAAGAACCAAATGGAACCATCCCTTACTTAAAGCGCCGGTTTCATGGGTCCCACACGGGATAGTTTTTCCCATCAAGTTTCCAAAAATGAGCATTTTGCCCTTCCGAACCATTTTTTGGCAAAATGTCCCGAAACTCACAAAATACCATCCAATACTTAAATTTTGCCATTTAAGCTACAAATTAGTTCCCAAATCATAGAATTTCATTCATCAGAATCTCATATAAAACATATTACAAGGTTCTGATCAAATTACAAACCGACTGCCGGAAAAATACATCAGAAAATGACATAATTTCGGGGTGGGTGTAACAGATCTAAGCAGACTGTTCTTTCAATTTCTTTTTGCAATGATTCTATCTTCTTGCGGGTCTCTGGTTGTTTTAATTGGCTTTCGAGATGCTTAAAATAAATTTCTTCTTTCAAGTACTCTACATGCCTTTCTTTTCCTTTTATCAAATTATTTAATTCTCCATGGTACATTGTGACACTTTTTAGGAGATCAACTGATCTTATCTTAGGTTTGTGAATGTATTCGAAGATAATTTATTTCCCGAAAGCTTCACTAATAATCCCATCTATTGTATCCTTATGAAAGGTTCTCGTAGGAAGATATCAGCATACAGGTCCTTTCCTAAGAGGAAGGGTGTCACCACCACCCCCGTTCGTCGTGGCGGAAGCGTCGGTGTCGGGTGGTGGGGGGACTATAGATCCACTTAGCTACGATGGCGGGCCCTAGAGAAGGAGATGAGAAGATAGAAAACCCAGCCTATAAAAATTTTCTAACTTTTCTAACTTTGTTACTTGAGTTGTCTTATTTACTAATGCGTATTACAAGTTTTACGACACTCGGGAATGTCAGAACCTGTACCCGGAAACACATTAGCGGTTATATCGAGAATCACATAATATACAACAGTTTATATGGTTGAGCTCAGCTCAACAATAGATGCTACATGAGAAGTCCCGCCCACTTCATTGGGCAGAGAGCTTCCCGAGAATTATAAAATATACAGTCCAAATTAGAAAGTGATAAAATGTATCCATGCTTTATAACTGTAATGCATGCCAACGTCCTACAGTGCCAAGTGTTGCCAAAAGGAAACGTACTATGAGTTGAGTGGTCGGTGAGATCCACTCGATAACACTACCGCTGCTGACAACCACAAATAGAAGTTTAACTATTAGTAACTACATTTGTAAGTTCTTATCTACTAAACTTAAACGCATAATGGCTCGATCGAGACTACTCCCAAGTCATACCATAAATCATACTTAAGGAGATAAACATGTACCTCTGGTAACCAAAATACAAGATGACCTGGTGGTACTATACGATGGGTCATTTGCCCGGATCTCCTGAAATTATTAACATATTGGGGGTGAGTCCTCGAGAGAAACACAGTAAGGGTTAAGTAGGGGTGACGGTTTATTTTAATTTTAAAAACACTTGCATAAAGGATTAGCGTACAATGATCTAGTAGTTATATACAATCATAATATAACATGGATAATGATGTGCAGTGTTGTGATATGCAATAAATGAGTCCTGTCGGACTTTCCTTTCTCGTCCCGAAGGATGGCCTTATTCCTTAAGTACGACAGATAAACAAGACACGCATGGTACTAGCGATGAGGTAATGATCCTCGAAAACAATACTAGTGTCGTACGGTCACCCAATGACCCTTTCATAAAAGTACCTTATCGGATCACCTAGTGATCAGTTTTCGTCGTGATCCTTAGATCGGTGCTCCGAGGATAAAAATCCTGCATTTCATTACCCTACTTTTTTACTAGTCCCGGGAGTCACCGGGCCCCACCCTCGACCCGAGAACTAGCCATTAACAAGCCTAATATGCACAAGGTAAACCTAAATGCATATTAAGAACATTAAACCCCTTACCTAACTGTGAACTTTCCTTTCCAGCAATAGCCCGTAAAAGATCCTGCAGAGTTCTGCCTGAATTACCGCGGTCCCCAGCCACTAGACAATAACATTTCAACTTATAAGATTCTTAACTTTCATACTTTATACTTAGCCAAATTTCTACACTTTACCTAAAGTCAACTAAGTTAACTTTCCATTATCTTGGTCAGCCTTTGTGAAAAGTTACCTAAATACAGTTAACCTTAACACTTTTAACTATTAACTTCAAAGAAGTTAAACTTTTACTTAATTACAACAATGATCCTTATACTTTTGCCAAATATTCACTTTTGGCCCAAATACATATGAAGTGATCCAAATCCACTAAAATGCTTCCAATCACTTACTTAACTTCATATGTACTTTATTCTCCACTATTTAGCACTTAGTACCCATACTTTTCTAAAATTTATAATTTTTCCCAAAACTTCAAAAATTGCCCAGCTTACTTAAAAATTATCAATTTTCATCCATAACCTTAAATGAGCTTAATTTCACTTAATTTGTCACTAGTTACCAATTATCACATAAAATTTTCCAAAATTTTCATTTTGGTTTCCAAAATTTAGAAAGTGACAAAACTTTCCTTAATCACCAAATTAGCTCATTTTCACCCAAATATTTATTCCAACTTAAAATCACACTTTCACAAATAATTTCTTGACCATTTTTCACTCAAGAGTTTCAGCCAAACATGTACATTTTTCAACAAAATGTTCTTCAACTTTCTACTTCAACATACATTCTTATAATCAAGTCTAAACCAACATAGAACAATATTTTAACAAAAACACATACTTAATCATCCAACATATGATTTTCGGCCAACATGCTTCTCATGCTTCCATGGTGATTCAAGCTTAACAACAAACATCAAACATGTTCCAAATTCACCCAAGAACATGAATCAAGCATAATAATAAATTTCCAACATGCTTTGAATTTCACACCAACTTCAAAAATTCATAAAATCTTCATACTAACATGGAATCATGTAGTAAAAATTACTACTACTTCTAAACAACCAAAATAAGCTTACCTCAAGATATTTTCCAAGAAATGGTTGTGAAGCTTTTTCCAAAAATCCTCCTTTGATTTTTGGCTACAGGAAGAAAAATAAAGAAGATGAGCTAACCATTTTTCATTCTTAGTTTCATCTTGAAACATCCATTTAAAAGTTCTCACCTTAGATTTTTTGTGATGAAATCTTGAACACTTTTTATCCAAGAATATCTTCCAAGTTTTAGCCTAATGGAGAAATAGAGGAATGAGAATTTTCAAGCTTCCAAACTTGAATCAAACCTTGAAATACTTAAGAAAATAAGCTTACCTTCTTATCACTTGAAGGTTTAAGGAAGATGATGATGAAAAATCCTTCAACAAATGATCTCCAAGTTTTGGCCAAACACCAAGAGAGGAAGATGAAGTGTTCTTCAACCTTCAAACTTGTTTTCTTATTGATCCTTGCAAGAAAATCACCTTACTCCATCAAAACTTCAAGCTTTAGTGGATGATTAATGGAAATTCGTCAAGAATGAGTAAGGAAACTCAAGAACAAATGAGAGAATTTTAGAGAGAATGAGGAGCTGAATTTTGGCAGCTTTGGGATGGAAATGGGCTGATTCAATTGTCAAAGAAAGTCAAGGAAACAAGATCCTAAAATTACTCATTTTACTAATACAAAAATACCTACTTCTTACACACCTAAATAATATTATATAAGCTATTTCTCAACTACCAAAATCCCATGGCATCCCATTTCCCTCCAAAAGGGCCGGTTTCGATTAGGTTAATTAATTGGGTATTTTCATCTAATTTTCCAAAATGACCATTTTACCCCTGAAAACTGATTTTTCTGAAAATGGCCTATGACTCAGGTACCATCTTAAAAGTGTGAAATCTCTTGGAAATAAGCTTAAATTCATTCTCTAAACATCAAAATTATAAGAATTCATCCATTTCATTAAAAATCAAGACTTTGGAATATTACAAGTTTGACCTCCGGGTAATTTCATACATGAAAATTAACTCTTTTCCAGGAGTGACTGTAACAGTAAGGATATTTATTTATGTTATGATGATTGAAATGGAGAGGAAATGAGAATAAAAATAAAATAAATGGGAATAAAGGGTTATAAGGTTATATTATATGTAAGAAAATGATATGAAAATATCATAAGTTACAAACACTTTCTCTCTGTTCTTTCTCCATCCGTGTCGCCAAATTCTTGCTGCTTCTTCATCATTGTTCTTCATCAATCTTGCTCCAAATATCCATCCTTAAGCTTCCAAATTCAAAGGTAAAAGTTGTTTCATGAGAGGATCATCAAAGGAGTAAGATCACAAGCTTGAAACAACTCATTCTCTCCTTTTCTTGGTGATGGCCGAATTTCTTGTTGATTAAAGGGGGAAGGATTTTCATCAATTCTTGAATAAATTGTTAAGGTAAGCTTGATTTAGGGTTGATTATGGTGTAGGAACAAACTTTACTTCATCAATTCTCCATGATTACTAGAGATTAAGGCTAGGGTTCATAAGGGTTCATGAAGAAATTTTGGGGGAAGCTTAAATTGATGTTAAATTAGTGTTCTTGGGTCGTTAAGGTGAAACATTAATTCTTGGAGTAAGGTTCAATTCATTAAGAATCAATGACTTATGCTTTAAGGCTAAATTTGAGGTGTAGGATTAAAGTATGGAATTCAGTTAAAGTGAAGATTAAATCATGTTCTTGGGTTATTTTTTAGCAACTTTAATGCTTGAAATTAGTTGTGAATCACCATGGATGGTTATGATATTGGTATGGGTGAATTTAATCTTAGATTTAAAAAATGTTGATTCAATGCTAAATGTGTTCATTGCTATGGATTAGTGTGTATGTGAGATCCTAAATTAGTATAAAATGTATGAATAAAAGATGGTGTGGATGGTTTTGGTGATGAGGCCGAAATTGATGATGAATTTTAGTGTTATTGTTTAATGTGAAAATTGTGTATGGATAATGTTGTTTAGGTGTTTAGGACCCTAAATGGATGAAAGCATGAGAAGAAAATAATGTTTTCCATGTTTTCTTACGTTGTCCGAATTGTTGTCAAGAAATTTAAGATGATGATTGATTGATGAAAATGGAATGTTTGATTATGATTGTTGTTAAAGTAAGGTGGTTTGTGTATAAGTGAGAAGGTAGGAAAGATTGACAAGTGTATGTTCATCTTTGAAGTTTAGGCCAAATTTGAACAAGGATGAAAGGTTGAGGAATGTTTGTGAAATGTTAAATGTTTGGTTATGGATGATGTGGAAATGGGTTATTTAGTATGTAAATGAAGTTGTAGGAAAATTGGATGAATTTTGGCTAATTTTGGAAGTTTGGGCCGAAATGCTCAAGGATGAAAAGGTTGAGGATTAATGATGGGAAGTTGAATGTTAATTGATGGATAATAATATACTTAGGTATAGTACTTGTGTATGAAGTTACGTTGGAATTGGACAAAGATTGCCCATTTTAGAGTTGAGGGTTGATGATGTTATTTTCTAAGTAATGATGGAATTGATTGCTTTATAAGGTTATGGATAGAATGAGAAAGAATTAGGTAATTTCGGCACTTTTTAAAAAATGGCCGGAAAAATGGAAAAATGTTTAAGTGTTGAAAGGCCAAAAAATGAAATGAAGGGAATTGATTTCTTATTGATTGTATGATTATATAGTGTTGACGGTGATTGCTGGGGCATTAAGGAAAAGGCTATCAAAAAGTTTTACGGAAAGTGCACGGGAAAACAGGAAATGGCTCAGATGGTTTCATACGTCTGAGATTCTCCAGGTAAGGGCTCAATCTTCTTGAATATACATCACTGGGACACTTTATGCTATTTGGGTTGGTTGAAGCTAGCCTTCGGCCGAGGGTGTTACAGTCACCCCCTAGAAAATGGTTAATTCCTGAGGAAATTGCCGAAGGACAAAAATCCATAATTAACAGGAATTTATTTTACAAGCGTGTGGGGCATGTTTTTTGATATTTTCCCATGAGCCGGGAAGTAAGTTGAGGTTTATCTATGAATTATTCCGCATCAGGAGATTAGGATATGGGTACCAGACCATTTTACCAAAAATCACATCGGAAGGGTAAAATGGTGATTTCAGAGAAATGAGTATAATGATACTGTTAAATGAATTCTATGTTCCGGGAATTTATTTGGAGCCTATTCTGAGTAATTTTAAGGATTTACAACATTTTATGAGTTCCGGGATATTTTTCCAAAAATTGGATTCGGAGGGCAAAATGGTCAACTTTGGAAAAAAGTTGGAAAAATTACATGTTGGGCTTGAGCATGATGGGCCGCCGGTTTGGTGCCTCAATTGGGCGTAGGATGGAAAATGTTAATGGGCTTAAGTGATGGAACTATATTATGAAAAGAAAAGTTATGAAAACAATTTTGGTAAAGAGGTTGGAAATATTTTTCGTTAAAAATCTCTTATGTGTCACAACATCAAGGGTGACAATCTAAGATGCAATCCAATCTAATGGCTGTGAATGAAGATGAAGAAGATAATTTTCAACATTGTCTTAAAGGAAATTCTTAAGAAAAGAAAAGAAAGGGTTATGTATTAAGGATATAAGGGATAAGAAATTAGAAAGAGGAAAGGGAAAACATAATTCTTCTCTTCCTCTTGTTGCTGGCCGAAACTTCATGGAGCTCCAAGGGAGTTCTTTTCATCAATCTTCATCATCTAAGCTTCAAGGATAAAAGATTATCAAAGGATTAAGAGGTAAGGTTGGTTGTTTAAGGTTTTAATCAAGTTCTAGTGTTGGATTTTTGGAATAATCCATATATTTTTCTCTCTAGTTAGGGCAAAAGTTTGGAGCATTTTTTTTGGCAAATATTCTTCAACTCATCTCTTCATCTCATCAACGTAAGGTTAAGATTAAGTTATGAGATGGTTATTAAGCATATGATTGAAGGAAAATCATGTATGTTATGATTTGAGTTGGAAAACATGTTGGTATATTATTATGGAAGCATGATGAGCATGATTTGTTCTTGGATGAGTATGAAAAATATGTTGGTTGGTAATTTCAAGTTTGGGCCGAAAATCATGGAAGATTTTTCATGATGATTTTGGTTGAATCGTTGTTGAAGAATGATGTTTATGATGGAATAAGTTGTTAGATTAAATTAGAAAATGAAAATGGAGAATGTTTCAAGATGGCCAAAACTTTGGGTTGTTGAATAATGCATGTTGTGTTGGTCTTGGTTGATAAAGTATGGTTTAATTGAAGATTAGGTGAAGGAAAGAAAGGTTAAGGATTTAAATGAAAGGTTTGATGAAGTTTGGGTTGATTTTAAAAAAGGGCCGAAAATCAGCCATAAAACCAAAAGTTTGAGGATTATTTGGTAATTTGGAGTTTTATGGATTAAGTGTCATTTTATGAAGTTAAATGGTGATTTGGTTAAGGAAATAAAGCTTAAGGATGAAAGATGACACTTTTAAGAAGTTTGGGGTTAAGTTGAATGAAGACCAAAATTTTGGGGTGAAAACCGAAACTATTGTTGGGTTTTGGTTAAATTGGTAATTTGATGTAAAAATGTCATTTTATGGTTTTAAATGGAAGGTTGATAAAGGAAATAAAGGTTAAGTATGAAAAATGACACTTTTGAAAAGTTTAGGATGAAATTGAAAGAAGGTCGAAAATTTTGGCCTTGAAACCGAAAAAGAATGAAATCAGTGATTTATTTGAGGTTTAAATTGATTAAGTTGAAAAAGTTGACAAAAATAGAATTTTTGTAACTTTATGAAAGTTTTGTGCTAAATTGGACTTAAGGTGAAAGTTATGGATGTATGTGCAATTGCACTAGTGCACCGCCGCCCACGCTGAACCCTTGACCGCTTCCCGCTGGGCCGTGTGCGGATAGGGCGGTGCTGACACTAATTGTCAAATGGTCGGATGCATTAGCATCTGGGAACAACGGGAATCCATTCAAAAGGCCCCAATTATCAAATGGTCGGATGTATTAGCATCCGGGAACAAAGGGAGGCCATTCAAAAGGCCGCAATTGTCAAATGGCCAGATGTATTAGCATTCGGGAATAAAGGGAGTCCATTCAAAATGCCTCAATTATCAAATGTCCGGATGCATTAGCATTCGGGAACAAAGGGAGGCCATTCAAAATGCCCCAATTGTCAAATGTCCACATGCATTAGCATCTGGGAACAAAGAGAGGCCATTGAAGATGCCGCAATTATCAAAAGGCCGGATGCATTAGCATCTGGGAATAAATAGAGGCCATTCACAAGGCCTCAATTATCCAATAGTCGGATGCATTAGCATCCAGGAATGAATGGAGGCCATTCAAAAAGCCCCAATTATCAAATAGTCGGATGCATTCGCATCCGGAAAGAAAGGGAGGCCATACAAAAGGGCTCAGCTCTAAAGCCAATTGGTCACACCAAAGATCCCTCAATCAACAAATGCAATCTAGAGTCCTTCTAGTCTTCCAGATCATTGTTCGGTGGGACTTGATGGGTAATAGGCCCAAACTAAGCCACCTAGGCAAAGGTTAGGCCAACCAGACCCAAAAGGCCCATAAAGACGCTTAAGTCAGCAACCCAGGAAAGGGGGCCCATTAAAATGACCGAAGACATAACACCCGAACACACAAGCATATGAACCGAGGCCATTCCCTCAGCACATGACTGCGTGGTGGCCAGCCTCTTGGATATTTTCACCACTTGTCCTCTGACACAAACCGCCTATTTTGACCAAATATTACGGATGTACCACCCGATTAGACAAGACTCTATAATCCCACACCATTCCTTCATTTGAGGTAACTATTCACTCTCCATAGGTCTGGAACATCCTCTTTGTTCACTCATTATACTGACTTGAGCATCGGAGGACCCACCGCAATTAAAACTCTGGCGTGGTCTACAGATTATCTTGCTTGCGCAGGTTATTCAACTCGAATGAGAAGATGGAACCCAACATGACCAAGTCTAGGAGATAGAGGCTCAAGAGCATGGTGGTCCCCACCGAAGGGCCACCACCAGTATGATACACATGCTCTAAATTCAATGTTGGGCCCACATACTATGTGTAGTATGATTTAGATTAGATTATGAGTCATTTTGAATGAGATCTCACTGCTTTATACAATCATGAATTTTAAGAAGTTGAATTTCCAAGAAAAAAAACTGATTATGATTAAGAAATTGTATCATTATGTCCTGGGTCTGAAAATGCATCACTTGATAAAGTTCAAGTGAGCTTGATGAAGTTCAAGCAAGTTTGAATAAGTTTAAACAAGACATGGACACTTGATGAGTTCAAGTTGTTTTGTTTGGAGAGAAGAATATTTTATTGTGAGTCTAACAACCACAATGGAAGAGATTTGTTGTGTATGTCTTGGGGTTGCACTCTTAACTCCTTTTATATTAATGTGCTTGTTAGTTTTAGCCTTATAATGTGTTTGAGATAATTTTTTTCGAGTAGGAGTTTGGAACTTAAAATCCTCTTAGTGTGAGTGGGAGTTTGTTGAAATTCTGGTCGTACCAAGAGCTTTTGAGGTAGTACTTGAGCTCATGGAGCTAAGTTTGAGCCCATACGAAGTTATATGTAGCTCACCTAAGCTCAACCCAGTTAGAAGTAGCTGGACTTAGCTCACCATAGCTTCATGGTAGCTAGAATTAGCTTCCCTCAGCTCATCTCAGCTTAGTTTAGCTAGAAGTAGTTAAACTTAGCTCATAACAGCTCAAGGGTAGCTAGAAGTAGCTCCCCTTAGCTCAACTCTAGCTAGAAGTAGCTAGACTTAACTCAAGTCAACTCATTCCATCTCACACCAGCTCACAAGAGCTACGAGTAGCTTGACATTAGCTCATCTTAGCTAGAAGTAGCTAAATCCAGCTCATTATAGCTAGAAGTATCTAACCCCAGCTCATATTAGCTAGAAGTAGCTAACATTAGCTCACACTAGCTAGAAGTAGCTAGTACTAGCTCAAGTTATCTAGAAGTAGCTAACTGCAGCTCAAGTGATCTAGTCTTGATGAAGAAGTGACTTTCAGATCAATGTGAGCTGAAAGGAGCTCAATCATGTGTGTAGTGAACATTTGGAATATCTTTGTGATATTTCATCTTGTTTCATGAAAGATAACACCCATTGGCACCCCTTTGCACAAAATAAGGGTATTTTGGTAAAAAGGAGCATCATAGGTGCAAGGTATATGTACCTTGGCACAAAGGGCAACTCGCTTGGTGGTTACCTACCCATAACCGCCCAAGGGATTCCCCAAATGGTGAAGAGGTACCACTTTGAGAGGTACCATTTCGCTAAGGAGGGTGGTTATCTTGATCATGTGGTCTTGATGTGATCTAAGGGGAATTGTACTAATAGGCCCTAATGTACTAGATCATTCTGGCCCTAAAAGGACTCTTCTACCCCTTGACCACCTCTCCTCATCTATAAATAGATGAAAAGAGGTCGGACTCAACACATCTCTTAGAACTTTGAAAGTTACATCAAAGACACTTCTTCTTCTTCATCTTCTTCCTCTCTTCTTCCAAGGTCGAAACTTGTAGCCTTTCTAGCAGCATTTTAGGTGGAACTTTAGTGTTTCTCTTCCACACTCAACCCCATTACATACCTTCAAATCAGCCCTCTTCCATTGGAGTAAGGCGCCAACATCCTTGAAGAATCAAGGTGGAAGATTCGTCCAACACAAGTAAGTAGCACTTGGAGCATATGTTTGGAAAGGAGCAAGGATTCATACCCTTTTGCGGTTTTTCCAAGATGTAAGGTACATACTCTTCATCCCTAAATGTATGTCTTAGTATGCTGTTCTTCCATCTTACTTGAACAAGAGAAAGAAGCATGATATAATCAAAGAAACATCATGCTATGTAATCCACCCCAAAAGTGAAGTAAAGTGAACTTTTGTGCATGAAATGAGATTCTTAGGAGATCTAAAATCATCATGCCTAACACACAGTACTTTACAAATGTCTCACACATAGGACTTTATCTTGTATAACTAACAGGACTTTAAAACAAGGTTGTCTGACATACAAAACTTAAGCTAATTACCTGACTAACAGGACTTTGAAAACAACAGATGATATGTGATCAACGCGTTGATAGACAATCTATGAACCTTCATCTTCCTCGAGAAGTATCACAAAATCAATGTTGAAGAACTGGTCTCACAACACCGACTTGTGAAGTTGATCTTTCTAAGCATAAAAAGAGAAATCCTTTTACAAAGTAAATGTAAAAGCAGTAAGACTTCTCTCGGATGAATTGCTTCTGGAATGATCAAAGATGTTGAGGATGATTTCTGAGTATGTATCTTTATGATGTGTGATTTTGAGAGTATTCTGATCTTGAGAATGAGTAGGACGAGAAGTTATCTCTATACAGTATTCATAGAAATACTCGGTCTTATTCTTCTGTTCATCCTTCTTCTTTATATAAGCTCCAAGTAGTGTAGATTTGTATAGGATCATCTTTAAGATCTGTAGTAGCCATTTTGATTGAATTGTTTCTATTTCTGAGTACTTTTGAATGTTTGATAATTGTTGAAATAGTCATTGCACTTTCTTGGAATATTCTGGCTTCTTCCATCAACACGTTTTTTACAGTCACCACGGGTGTATGATTATTTTAGATAATTATTTTCCCGGAGGTTAGATTGTAATTTTGTGAGACATTGTAAATTACATGTAATGAACCTGTTTTCTAATAATTTTAGTGTCCCAAGAATTAATTTGGGGTTCATTTCACGAAATTTCCACTTTTAACATGTTTCGTGAGTCCCTAGTCATTTTCCAAAATTCGGTTTCGGGGGTAAAATGGTAATTTTGGAAAATTGAATGAAAACGCCCACTAATCCTACTTAATTAAGGCTGGCAGTTTTGGAGGGAAATTGGAAGATATGATTGGTGGTAGTTGAGTAATAGGTTATATTATATTACGTAGGTATGTAAGACTACTTAATAAACAATAATAAAAAGAGTAAAATGTGGATCATGTTCCCTAGCCTAGAAATAAACTAATATTACAACCCATTTTTCCCTCCCATTTCATTAAGGCCGACCTCCCTCTCACCATTTTAACAAAAGAATTCTCTCATTTGTTCATGGTGTTCTTCACTCATTCATGAAAAAATCACCACTAATCATCCATCAAAGCTTCAAGAATTGATAAAGTGAAGGTATTTTCTTGTGAAGATCATCAAGAAA
>JBBYHH010332855.1:0-12262 GCA_038382905.1 Daphne laureola | reverse complement strand
TCTCTACCTTGAATCTGTAAAAAATTGCATATCATCAATCTGTCGGGAAGAAGAGTGTTATGTACGATGTTAATTATTATACTTGTTGATAAAGTGCATGTATATGGTTATTGAGCGATTGAATCTCAATAATGAAGCAACTATGCGCACGTTCAAGAGAATGGTTACGCTGCTCAAGGTAGTCATTCATCATGACCATGTGTTGGTCATATTGACAACAATGACATAAATCAATGACATCAACAGTTGGAGCGCTTTGCTCAGAAATTTTCTCCTTCCCCTTCCTGCTGGAGGCTATCATGCTGATTTGCAGAAGTAAAGATGGACTCGGGGGTTTATATAATGAGTATGTAAAGTGCAATTAGGCATGTTGAATGTAATTCCGTGTTTGTACTGTGCGTAGCTACGATTTATGGGTTTTGTGTAAATTGAATGTTGTGTTTCTGTGTGTAAATTGAATGTCGTGTTTCCTATTTCACTTAGGGGAATGAAAAGTAAATGTCGTGGCTTGTGGTGCTGATGTGGAGGGTATTTTGGTCTGATCTGTAGTTGAGTTGGAGGACACATGTCATCACGTGAGCGCATTTGGGTAGGAAGGGTCTTGTATTAGTATTATATAGTAGATTGCAACTTTCAAATTTGGAAGCTAAAAACTGTAATTCCTTTGGAATTGAAAGTATGATTTGTATAATGAGCAGTTTTGATTTATTTTGCAAGAAGACTAAAGTTGTGGATTAAATTGGAAGGGATTAAAAGTCTAGAAGGAATGAAAGTTATTTTAGGAAAGAAATGACTGAAATGAAAAGGTATTAATGGGAGTGGGGTTAGTTTTCACAACTAGACATAACCTGAGGGCTGAAACTGTGACTTTACCTAAAACACTAATGTTCCTATGTCAAGCAGCAGACTAATCGAGGAAGGAGAAGCCTGGAACAAAAACTTGATACTTAGCTATTCAACGGAATCGATTTGATCTAAGATAGTGAACTCGAACTGACTTGGTGAGATTCAGAATCGATTTTTTGGCAAGAGCCAAGATGGTGACCGAATGCAAGAGACAAACGGAGGTGAGGGGGAGCTCGACCATGGTGGCCGGCTAGAAAATTTAAAAAGATGGCAAATTTGTAATTAATTTAAAATTGTCATAGGATAGCACACGTTAAGAGCACATTCTATCCTAAACCATTATAAAAAGTATAAATAAACTTTTAATAAATATTAAATGTCTTAATATACTCTTTTATAAAGAACTAAATGACTTAATCACTATTTATTACAATTTGAATAATGTTAGAATTGTAAAACTAAAAGAAAAGTCTTTCTTATCAAAAGTTGGTTAAAATATAAGGATAAATGGTGCAGTTTTTTAGTTCAGATCCTACATCCATCATCCATTGCTTATAAAAAAAACTAATAGAAAGAAAAAAAAAATGTGCCTTTTCACAAATTTCTCACAATTTCAGTAACTTTAACCTTTGAATTTCACTTTTGCAGTCAACTAACACCTTAACGAAATTTTATTACCATTTAGATTTCATATTATACTCCTTTAATAAAACATGATTTTTTAAATTATTATCCGACTTTCAAATTTGTATTTGATTTAAATTATAACTAAGAAACTTGTGATTATTTTAAACAAAAAATTATTTAGAAACTTAAGATTTTAATTTATGATATGCCTATAAATGATCCGATTTTATATGACAAGAAGTTGAAGGACAAAATCATAAATTAAATTCTGAAAAACAAGCAATGTAATATTTCAGGGATAAATGTAGTAGTATTATATATAGTTTTCATTGGTGAAAAAATTATAGAACTTAAAAGAAAAAAGACTTTTCACTTCATAATTCTATATCAATTTTTTAACGTAACTGTCTTAATCCTCAAACTTTACTTTTATAGCCATCTAATTAATCCTTTCATATTTACTAAAATAAACACTTTCATTTAGGCGAAAAGGGGAAAACACACAAGTTCTCCCTTCGTCCAAATAAAGTTGATACAATTACTATTTATGACATTTAATCTACGATTTTTATGCATTAATTTAATGTATGAAGTCAAATAATTTATATCATATGAAAAATATTTGTTGATTCTTCAGAATTCATGAATCTTGTGGCTCGATCCATGAACTCACTTATCGTGGTGACGGAATTTTCGTTGATGTTGTAGGTGAGACTCGCGCTATAGGTCTTATGTGATGGACAATAACTGCATGTCGGTGGAGAGTCCTTGGACCTGGACAGCCTCGGACTGGAATTGTTTAACATAGTCCCTGCGGGACTCTTCCTTCTGTTGACGCACCTTGAGAAGATGCGCAACCGTTTGGGAGGTGGTCGGGACCCCATGAAGTGGCGGAGGAAAGCAGTTGCCGAATCCTCAAAGCACTTGAAGTGTTGGCCTCGTAAGGTTCTGAACCATGTAGAGATGGCTTCCCTTAAGAGTGGATTTCAATGCTTTGCAGGAGATGGCATCGTTTGCTCGCTCGAGCCATCTCGATCTGGGAGACATAACAGTGGAGGTGGTCGATTGGGTCGCAGAGCACATCTAGTTATCCATCATGGGCATCCGGAAGCCCTTTGGAGCTTTCACCGCGATAATATCGTCAGTGAATGGTTGAGTGAGGACGACCTCGATGTCGTTGAAGGCCTGGTTGGGAGTTTTGACTTAGGCCTCGACCAAGTTCATACGACGGAGCAGATTGTCGATGTTAAAGTTGCCAATGGCAGAATTGTCGGCCCGACCATTGATGTTGGAATTGCCGTCGTTTTCAATAGGTTGTGCCCCTCGGATGTGTTGAAAATAAGTTCTTGAAGAAATTGATTACCCAAAAATAATACAATAATAAAATAAATAAAAACTATTGGTATGCCTATGAAGCTAGAAAGTTAATGACTAGCTAATGGTTAAATTAATGCTAGATATTAATAGGTCAGTTTAATGCTAGTTAATTATTGATTTCAAGAGACACTTTTCATTTATAAATATGAGTGAAAGTTTATGAATAATATAAGCTCTCTAACAAGTTCACAAAGTGTAGGATTAAAGTTCCTACAATGCTATTTTTCATGTTTATTTCTTTTTCTTCTTAAGCTCTTTTCATATCCTCACAAAAACACCAATAAATTGGTATCAGAGCATAATAGATCTTGAGGACCTAGGCCAAATACAAACTACAACATATCAAGCTACAATAGATTGAACCCGAAACTCCCACAACACAACATATCCCACAATAGAACATATGGAGGCCAAATCTCCTACAACACAACATACGGAGGCAGAAACTCCTACAACACAATACATGGAGGCAAATGCTCCCATAACATGACACATGGAGATCTAGAACAAATCAAGTACAAGCAAGTCACAAATCATATCACAAACAATCTACAAAGCCACGAGAACCAGTAAACCAAACCAGAAGCCAAAGCAAGCCAAGCTAAGATGATGGAAGTCCAGGATGAGGAGTCTTTTGGATCAACATGCAACTTCAAGAACAATGAGGAGTGTTAAAAATAAGTTCTTGAAGAAATTGATTACCCAAAAATAACAAAATAATTAAATAAATAAAAACTATTGGTATGCCTATGAAGTTAGAAAGTTAATGACTATGTTAATGGTTAGATTAATGCTAGATATTAATAGGTCAGTTTAATGCTAGTTAATTTTTTATTTCAAGAGTCACTTTTCATGTATAAATATGAGTGGAAGTTTATGAATAATATAAGCTTCGTAACAAGTTCACAAAATGTAGGATTTAGGTTCCTACAATGCTCTATTTCATGTTTCTTTATTTTTCTTCTTAAGTTATTTTCATATCCTCACAAAAACACTGTGATTTCCACTCGAATGGTTTGGACCATTAGATCCTACATATCCTGGAAGATGTTTGATTGGATCAACTGCATCTGAGTAGGATCGATGATGGTGGTGGGTTGAGCGGTGCCGCTTGGACCGATCGGATATACTTGTGCCTCGTTCCGGTTGATGACAGGTGGTGGAGGGAGCTTCTTGCCTTGGTCACTAGTGGTTGGTGGCAGGGGTGGTGGTGGCAAGCTTGAACTAGAATTGGCATCCTCGACTTGGACGTTGTCGTTGTTGGTGGTGTTGGTGTTATTTTTCTTGGTCCCCGCCATTGATGTTGGTGGTGAGCTTCTGGAACAAGAAAAAATGGTCATGGGTTTGTTTCTCACAGACGACACCAAATTGATATTGACCTAATCAATCGGCATCCAAAAAAAGCCAAATGAGGGAGAACCACGACTTGCGAGATAAGTAACAAGAGAGGATCAAACAGAGAAGAGCAGGGAATGTGGCGTGTGTAGTATCAACCATTTTGTGTGGTAGGTATTACCCAATATATAGGGTGGTACCGGACCCTTTAAGGAGGCGTGATCCTTGGGATCTGAGTCATTATTATGGTTATGTCTAGGGGAGTCGTTAGAGGAGTTGAGATTGTCTTGACATCTCGGATGATTAAATGTGGGGGCGGTTGTTGCGCCTTGATTATGCCTAACGAGGCATCCTTTAAGATTGCCTCGTTATTTTTGGACGGTCGGGCTATCTGGTGGGCCATTGTTGGGCCATTGGGCCATATATATCAGTATAGTTTGTTCTTTGTGAAATTTGAGTCAAATACGAGTTCAAAAGTCAAAATATCTCTACTTTATTGAGACAGAGAATATAATCAATAAAAGATAGGATTAATATAAAAAGATACTTCCTCCATCACTGAAAGGATGATGCATTTCTTTAGGTACAAAGAGTAAGAAATGAGAGGGAAAATGAAACATTTGGGCAAACTTACTCCTACATTGGTCGGGTAGTGGAACTTGGAAATGAAGGTTATGGACACTTAAGTAAAATTGTTCACCCAAAGCTTCCAAGAAAGGAAATGCACCATTACGCAAATGAAAATTTTAAAGAAGAATACAAGTAACAATGTTTTTTTTTTAAATGGTAGAATATATTTGGTAAAAGCATGAATGAGAATTCGGTAATATAAAAAGTTTTTAGCTTATGTTGTTCTATTAGAAATTCATAGTTGTAAACTTAGATCGAGATGCTTGGATTAGACCTTGAAATTGTGGTGACACTTAGAAACTGTCCTCATTAAATATTGTATCGAAAATACCATTGTTATTAGCTCTAGGTGAAAAACTTATTGCCGAGAGACTCGAAAACTCTGTGAGTTTTAAGATGTTACATTTTGTTAGTTACACCTGAATTATTGTAAACATCTAATTAAAGTCTTCTAATATAACTATAAAAGAGTAACGTCCATTTTTAGTCTCTTAACTATTACACGTATCCTATTTTGGTCACATTTTAAGAATTCGTCTTATTGTGATCCTAAACTCATGATTTTTGTCTTGTTTTGGTCATTCCATAAAAAAACAGTTAAGTTTTCCTTTTTTTTTTGTATTTGACGGAAATACCCCTATAACTAATACACGTTTAACAAAGATATGGTCATTCAACTTTTACATAAACTACATATAAGTCCTTACTTTCTTTTCTCTACCACTTTACTCATTCCCTCTCTCTTTTTCTCTCCTCCCATCTCGCTCATCTCTTTCAATTTTCAATTTTCTCTACCAATTGCCCTACAATTTTGTTCTCTGTGGAGATCGAGACTGATGAAAGTGCACCACCAACAACGGCGATGGAAAGGGACGATGAACCTGAATCAATTTCTAAAATGCAACCTGAATCGTTCCTATGAATCACCGATCTCAACCGTGTCGTAGAAGTTGAAAACTTGTTGCTGCTCCGAGTCGTAGAGGTTGAATCTGCACTTCTCTCAGACAACTTCAACCCAAGATCCTTCTTCACCTTGCTCTCTGCAGTCGAAGTCAAGGACCGCTTGCTCTCGAAAATGGTCGACGCTGACGTCGCACAACCACCGCTCTAAAAAATGAGTACGATCTGCGGAGATTCTCAGGCCACTGTCGCTGTGAAACCTTCTGCTCATGATACCCAGGCCACTTAGAGTCGATTCTGCGGGGATTGTTGAAGAATTTGGGCAAGTTGAAGTTTGGGTGAAAATGAAGAACAAAGCGTATGTTCAATTTTTTTTTATAAGGGCGTTTCTATTTCTGGTCTGGGAAGAAGCCTGGGCATGAACTTGCTCAAACGATTTCTAATTTTCTTTTCCAGTAGGCATCATGATGAGATTAATTTATGGGTTAATGTGAACTGTCTGTGATTTTCTTTTTCTTCATGTGAGAAATCGAACTGGTTGTACTGAAATGGAGAGGATAAGGGAAAGGTGCGTTGGTGGAGATTGTTGAGCACCCATGGATCTTTCACTTGATTGCTTTTGCCAACAGATTGATGGAAACAAGATAAAGAAAAGAAAAACCCAGATGATGATGAATGGTTGGGTTAGAGAGTGAATGAAAAGATAATGATGATGATGAATTGAAGGACATGATGATGAAGAAGGAAGATGAAGAGATTATGGGAAAGAAAGAGAAAAAATATTAGGATGTGTATGTAGATTTATTAAAAGTTTAGTGGTCATATATTTATTAAATGTGTAATTAGATGATATTTTTAGGGGTATTTTAATAAAAATAATCTAATTAATGGTCAATAAAATGATCAATCAGACGAAAGGACTAAAACAGGACGATAAAATATTGTTTCAGGATCAAAATATGACGAATTCTTAAAACGAGACCAAAATATGAAACGTGTAATAGTTAAGGAATTATTTAATTATAAAAGTAGAAAAACATTTTTTTTTTTTTAAAATGTGTCACTTTACGATTCTATCTTTATGTTTACTCTCTCTTAGCCCTCAAACTTACATTGTGTAGCCTTTTATTAGCACCTTAAGATTCACAAAGTGATAGAACGACAATTCTGCGAAAGCAAAACAACAAATGCAAATATCCGCAAATAATTTAATGGCTTAAGTGAGTATATATGAAGGTAAAGTTAGATGAAAGACTATATTCTAACATAATTATGTCAAAATGAAAGTTGCATACAAAATGAGATAGAGAAAAATAGAGTAAATTGTATCAGATATACCTAAATTATATCATTCGTTGTAAATCTATACATGAACAAAATTTTATTGCAAAAGTGGCTCTAAAGTATGAGTAAGTTACAAATCTATACTCACGACTTAACATCCGTTAAAACTTAACAGAATTTAAGGGAAAAATGCTCAAATTGATCCTTATGGTTTCTAAAATGTGTTAAACACCCTTCTAACTTAATAGTTTCATTTTTTAGTCATTATTCTTTATCACATGTGGATTTGTTTTTTTCAAATAACCTTCCTAAATTACTCATACTAATTTTAATTGGGTCTAAAATATTCAAAAAAAAATATCAAATATGAAAATAAATATTTTAAACCAATATCAATAATAATCTTTGTACTTAAACTTACCTTTTTATTATGAAAAAATAGTAACTATCAAAATAAAATGTAAGAATGAACAACAACTTTATAAAAATCTCCAATATTATTAAAATATGTAGATATTGTAAAACATCTTAAAATAAGGATATTAAAACACCGAACCCAATACAAATTTTTAAATAAATTTTAATATATTTTAACAGCTTACAAATTAAACTAAAATTTTTCAAATCGGTACAATTTCCTATTTTATTTTGATAATTTTAGAAAAACTAATATCCATTTGTTCCTTTTATTTCTAGATTTGTATTATTCTGAAGTTTTTCATATCTAATTATGAATTTATTTAAAATTATACGTTTTCTTCTTTTGGTACAATTCAAAACACAATGTAGACAAGAAATAAATAAGATTTAAAATTTATTAGGACTAATGATGTGTAATTCTACGTAAGTAACATGTTGATCAATTTTTTTTATCATGTTGTCAATCTACTCTTTTGTATATTGCGTTTTAGTACTCTTTTTGTCTCTCAGTTTTATTCTTACTTCAAGTTCCAATAATTTGCTTCACTTAAATTAGTTTTATGAACATTATGTTATGGACTTTTGAAAAGATATATTTTTACAAACTTCAAACCTTAATTAACTTATGCATGCAAATTACATGAAAATTTATATCAAAATTTGAAGAAAAATTCATAAAGTAGATGCTAAACAAAATGTACAATTCAAATAAATTTAATGTCATTATTGAAGATCTTTTATATTACCTAAATAATTTAATATAGTTATTCAAGATTTTTTTTAAATCATTGTTCATTCTTAAATTTATTTTTTATACTAAGTTATTTTGTATAAAAAGTAAATTTAATACGAATATTATCTATTTTATACTTTTGTTTCATATTTCATAAACTTTTTTGGATAATTTAGACTCAATTTAAAATTAATGTGAATAATTTAGGAAGATTATTTAAAAAAAATACACATGTGATAATAAATAATGACTCAAAAATGAAATTATAAAGTTGGAAGGTTGTTCAACACATTTTAGAAACTATAAAGGTCAATTTGAGCATTGTTTCCGTAAATTCCGTTAAGTTTTAACGGATGTTAAGTCATGGATATATATTTGCAACGTAATGATATTTTAGAGCTACTTTTGTAACAAATTTTTGTTCATGTATAGATTTGTAACGAATAGTATAGTTTAGGTATATCTTATGCAATTTACTGGAGAAAAATAAAAGTATTGATAATTTAGTAACTTTGAGATTTTTTTTTTTTTTTTTTGCATGTTTTACACATTGAATTATAGCATCCTCATATTTATCAAGTTATAAGGATTATAATTTATATTTAATTTTAAAATATCTTAAGGATTTACTTATAACTTAAATTGACAAAAAGCTTTGGAAATCCTATTATGGCCACGACGGAAATTTTCTAGCAACGGTGAGCTTTCGATTAATTTCTCTAATTTAACACCTTCCACCGCCAAAACTTCATACATTTATTTTTTATGTTTCACAATATTTAATTTATGATTATTTAATGAATGTTTAGATATTTAGAACTAAGTAATTCATATGTATATATATCATAGTTTGAATTGTAAATTTTCCAAATATACTGGGTAAATTGTATCTATAGTCCCTTAATTTAAATGATTGTACTATCGTAACCCCATTTTAAGTTTTTGTACTACTATGATCCCGTTTTAAAAGTTTTTCTTCATTTATAGTCCTTTTTGGACGTTTACCGTTAATTTTAACGGATTTTTTTAAAAAATAATAATTTTAGCTATTTAAGTTTGCTTAAAAAATCTATTTGCACAATAGCTTTTATAACTTAACAATTTAACCAATCCCAAACAATTATAAACTTAATAATTCTACTCAAAAGTTTTCAAAACTCACTTAAATTCACCGAACACATCGAACCACCGCTGAGCACCGCCAACTACCGTCAGGCCACCGCCAAAATTTCCGGAATAGAAAAAACAAAGTACCAAAACATAGATCGGAGCCTACAAGGATATGAATAAAAAAAGAAATAGATTAAAAAACAAAAAAACGAAGCAGAACAGAACTAAGTTCGCCGAGTAGTGGCGAACTAGAACTGGGCATCCATGTGGAGGGATCGGTTTGCGGAGGAGAAGGCAGGCATCTGCTAGGCGGGGCTGGTGGTGGTGGCGGCACTGCGGATGGCGATTCGGTTGAGGAGAATGATCCGGGTCGGGTCGCGGCGGGAATTTCGGGTTTGTCACGATTTCTTGTAATTGCGACAGCTTTCGGCCAATACGGATGGCGATTCTGATAATGTTTGGATATTTAATTCAGCTTGCTCGGAACACGTTTGTTCGAAGAAATAATGGTTCACAAAATTGGAACTATGTGATAGGCTAGTAGCGGAGAAGAAAGAATTGAAGGGATTGACAATATGAAGATCAAGTTGCATGATGGAAGTATCAAGACACTTGGTGATGTGAGGTATGTTCTAAAATTCAAGAGAAATTTAATTTCGCTTGGTAAATTGGATAAATTGGGATTTGAATTTTCTGCTCGAGGTGGAGGTTTGAGAATTTCAAAGAACGCATTGATTGTGATGAAAGGAGTGAAGAACTCCAAAAATTTGTATGAGTTGGTTGGAAGTACAATTGTCAAAGGAGAGCCAAACAATGATGTCACGGAGATGAAGGTTCCAACAAGCAAGAATGTCAGGTTTGCAGATTTGATGAAAAAAATGGAGTTGAATAGATAATTTGAGTCAAGGTGGAGATTATTAGGTGTGTGACTAAAATTATCTATTTATGAAATATGAAGGGCTAAACTTGTAGTATTACAAGTTTATGAAGACAAGTACAATTGGAATGGATGAAGTTAGTGGCAGATTACAAGGTTATGAGTCTGGTTATTAGCTATTCGGTTTGTCCTTTAGTGGTCTCCTAGTCTAATTAGGTTTTGGTGTTTCCTAGGCCTAATAGTATTAGGTTTGGTTGGTTAGTATAAATAGGTCAGGTTTCTTCATAAGTTTAGGTTTTGTGGGTTAGTCACCGTGTTGAGGTGAAGAACATCAACATCGGTTGTTGGAGTAAGTTTTGTGCAATAGCATTTGGTTGTTATTATTGTGTGAGTAGAAATTTGAGAGGGTTGAGAGAATTTGTGCATGTCATTATTGGTTGAGAATGATAGTGGAGAACGTCGTGGAATCGTTACGGTGAAAAATATTGTGTTATTGTTTACCCGCATTCCAAACCCCAACACACACAGCCCACCCAAGGCTCTTACTGAACAGCTCGCCAATTGTCGTACTTGCTTTCACCGTCTAATCGAGTTCCCGAAGTAGTACGAATCCATCAGCGGGTCCATCCTTTATTTGTCGGGGAACCACCGCTCCATCACAGGTGGGCGAGAGATTCTGATGCAATCCACTTTTGATACAAATCCAGATGTCTAAATTTGACAACTCATCAGTCCGCTAGGTGCCATCTCAGCAAAAACAAACTCAGTCACCAACGAAAAACACCAAACCGCTAAATATAAACTGTAATGCCAAACGAGCACCTCAAATAACAATAGTAATGGTAAAATGGAGCCAATTTTCAGAGCTAACAAAATTGTGCTAAAACGCAAAAGTAAGTGCTAATTTGGTACATTTTCTCTATAATTAATTATTAATGAATGGAAAACCTTATTTTCTAAACTTAGTAAACTCATATGTCAAAAATAGAAAATCTTATTTTGAAAGTTTCTATTTTTATATTAGAGTTTTCTAAAATCTTGAAAAACAAGATTTTTCGTTTATTAGTAGTTAGTTATTCATCAAAGTATTTAAAAAGGAAAATAAAAATGGCAAAGAAGGAAAATTTTCTACAGCTAAACTAAACAGACCCTAATTTTCCGTTTTCTGTGTGTTTGCCCCTTAGACTTTACAAAACAGCTACGTACGAGCTCCTTCTAGTATATTCCAACCCCAGCCCTTCTTATTTACCATGCGGAAATTACAAATACTTCGTGTGTCCTAGGGATAGCTGACAGCTTCATTTCTAAAAAGCACTCAGACGAGGGCTCTGCAGCGTTCTCATCCATAATTATCAGCTTCTACTATTACTCATGTATTTTAATTTGTCCGTTCTATATTTTATAATTTACATAAAAGAACACGGTCATGGTTACTCTTTAACATTGTAAACGGAGCCTCAGGTGATACAAAAACCCAGATACGAACTACGCATTTGTTTTAGATAGTTCTATTTGTGTAGTTACTCACTAATTTTAGGTATTTGAGATGCTATTGTTAACGTGAATTACTAAACAAGTGAATCATTAAACGTGAATCACCTTTTCTTCCCTTTATCATCACCCTCACGCCATCGTCTGGATCTTCAAATGAGTCTGGGAGGACTGTCGCGACACCTCGAGCCACCTCTTTCCCGCTTGCCTGATTCCTAGCATTGAAGAGAGGAAGAGTGGAAGTCTGAATGACGATCCAAAAAGATGATCCAATAGCCTCTGGTTCAGCCTTAACTCATGATGCGATCTCCTTTGGTTCTATCGCCCCAAGATGCGATTTCGCTTGTTTCAGAGAGGAACAGATCTAGGTTGGGTAGGTGAGTTTCAGCAACTGACGATCACTTTCACTCATCCAGCTTTCACCATTAGCTCCGCCGTTCCTTAAGGAGCTAGACGTGAATCGAAGCTAGACACCGGTGACGAGTCAGATCCGATGAAATTAAAGCGAGGCCGGCTCGAATCGAAGCTGGATCTTTGAGGCGAGATTAAAATCATATCCAGATCTGCTCAAGCTGTTGGTTCCTTTGGAACTCCATCAATCAACAAAAGCTCACCGTTCTCCTGAGAGAAGG
>JBBYHH010332744.1:0-12263 GCA_038382905.1 Daphne laureola | reverse complement strand
GATGATCTTTTATCATGTATTTGGATAACAGTTCAAATTTATGATCGTCTTCCATTATTGAAACAGTTCTTTCCACCATCTTGATGGAATATCAAGTTCTTAACTCAAAAGTTCCTTTCTGGTAAATATCAAATTTATTTACTTTTGGAATGTTCCAATTTCCTAAGCTCTTTTCTATGTCCCGAATTATTATTCCTTGAGCATTTTTTACTCTTCCCTTTTCTTTAGACTTTTCATCTTCATGTCTCTTAGACACTGATCTTGTTAAGCTTTAAATATCTCAGTCATCAGTTATCTAAGTGATTTTCAAGATTTTAATATTTATCTGTCAACGAGATCTTTTACTCAATCTTACCGCCCTACACTCGGATCTTACTGTTGAAACACGACTTGGGTGATAAACAAATAACAAATTTAGACCACTTTTGAAAATTGGTAGATTTAGAAAGATTTAAAAGTTTTTTAAAGTTCTCGGGTCAAAGTGACAAGAGTTGAAAAGTTTAAGAAAATGCAAAAGAGGGAAAACAATGGAATATTCATTTTTAATCCTAAAAACCCGCACTTAGAAAGTTTTAGGCCTCTTAGATGAATTCGATAAATATTATGTCTAAATCTCGAAAAATATGAAAATTCTAGATCTATCTATACATTTATCCCGTGAAATTGGTTATACTATTAAAAGTCTCAGAAAGTATACAACTAATTAACTAAACTACAGGTTTACCAGACTTCTTTTCTTTATTGTCACCAAAATTTTCACCCTCTCCCTTATACCTATACCACCTAGAGCACATCAAAAAGTACCCAAAATTCAACAATCCTAATCCAGCAATCATGAAATAGAAGTAATCCAACCTCCCCTTGTTGAGATCCTCCGGCAACCAATTCCCCGTCTTAGCTCCGCTAGTGGTTCTATGAACTATCACAATCAACAAACTGTTTAAGTAACTTGACGCTGCCATGCCGCAGAAGAAGAGCGAGCCCGCAATGCTCTTCATGTTCTCTGGGAACTGCTTGTAGTAGAACTCCATAATCCCGATTCCGGCAAACCCTTCAGCGATGCCGGCGATAGCCAGCTGCAGTATCAACCACATGCCTGACAAGGATGAAGTTTTTTATTAACAATAATCAAAACAAAACATGATCAATAAGAAGAAGAGTTTACATTGTTTGTTCTCTTTTCCTATGTTTCATCTCTACCCAACCATCATAAATGATGTTAATAAATTACAACATTTCTTTGAAAGGTAACTATTTATTTTATTTATGTATAAAAAATATTAAAAAAATTAATTAATCAGATTTTAGTAAAGATAATTTGGCACGTGAGAACCCCCATCAAGAGCCCTAACCAAATAATTAACACCAACTACCAATGTGGATTGACCAAAATGATAAATGGAAAAAAATCAGAGAATAGGGAGTTGAGGGGAGCTCAAAATATAGACAGATAATTTAAACTCAATTCATCTATTTGATTCGTTAAATGAGATATTCTCTATTTGATTCGTTAAATGAGATATTCTTTAAATGAGATAATGAGGAATAAAAAATTAAAAAGAAATCCACAAAGTTTCTCAGAGAACATTGCGACTCAATTATAGATGAGAAACACCCTTCCTAACCAAAAACATCACCAAACAAAAAAAAATGAACACCGAAATTGCATAGTTTTCCAACCATCAAACCCCATATTTGACCTTATATAATACCAACCATACCCCATCCGTATTAATTTATCAATTGTTCGTATCTCTCATTGAATATGCGACAATATTAATAAATGATAGTGGGGACAAAGAGTCCACATCACTTCTATCCCCGATTATCATGTTCATCTTTATCCTTCGCTATAATTACTTAATAAAACTACCTGTTCTCTTACAAACTTAACATCTTTAAATATTTATAATGATTTATAGTGAGGACAAAAGGTGACATAGAAATTGGGACTAAGTGATAAAGAGAAGGGACATGAGATCGGGGATTTTGATTTGACTCCAATAAGAACATGATGAAGAATAATTAAAACCAACCTGATAAAAAAGGAAAAGAAAAAAAAAACACAAACAAACAAACCTGACATGGACGAGATGGCTCCCTTTCGTGGGACGATTCCGAGAGTCGGCCTCGTTAACGCCACCTCCCTCCTCCTCTGTTCCACCACGGCGGAGACCATGATGGCAACTATAGAGAGGAGGATGCCGGTGCCGATTCTCTGGAGGAGTGTGATCCCTTGCGGTCTTCGGGTGAACCGGCGGAGGAACGGAACAAGGAGTCTATCGTATATGGGGATGAAAACAGTCAAGCTGAGCATCTGGAAGACGGCATACGTGGCCGCCGGAATCTTGAAACTCCTCCCTAAGCGGCGGTCCGATTGGGTCGCTTGGAAAACTGCGTACGTGTGTTGCTGCGCCAGTGCGATGAAGTAGATGATCGTTGATGTCCATACGGGGAGTACTCTGAGAAGGCATTTCACTTCTTCCACTTGTTGTAAACTGCACAACCTCCATGGATCCGCCGGTGATCCGTCCGGCTGCTTTTGGTCTTCTCTGGTTTTGATAGCAGCTTTCTCCAAACATCTACCATCATGATTAATGAGGCATCATCATTAGAATATAGTACCATGTTTTGTTCAATAACTATTTATAATTAATAAGGAATTAGTTTATTGGTGATCCCGCGATGTTGAAAATGAGTAGATTCAAACGCCATCCATCCCACAAATATCAAAACATGCGATGTTGAAAATGAGTAGATTCAAACGCCATCCATCCCACAAATATCAAAACATTTGATTAACCAAGATAGGGTAATAAAGTAAAATAAGTAGATGATGTTTAACTGAAATTTCAGGTAATAGAGTAAAAATTATGCTTAGAAATCTTTTATAGCGTGGTTCAAAGAAAAATCTTTTTAGAAGTAAACGTTTCAAACAGCTTCACGCAAACTTTAGCTTGATGCACTCATTTTCCATACCTACTCAAAATAAGATACTTTTATTTATATGTTTAATTTACCTTTTTACCCCTCTATTAAAAAATATTAGTATTTAAGTTTCATACTCAATCAAATACTCCCATCGCCCCAAATAATACTACAGCTTGTTTTTGTTATTTTACAATATTTATTTTATAATCTTTTAAATATATATATATATAAAGTAAAATAATTTTTATGCATATTATAATTTGAAGTCCAAGTTTTCTATATATATATATATATATATATATTTTATATTTTTTTTATTTATCTTTGTAAATATTTAATTTGTCATAATTACGTTGAATCTTAAAACAATGAAAACAAAGCGAGAAAGTTTTAGGAGACTCGTTTTTTATGGTGGAGAGGAAAAAACTGCATGAATCATTAGCATTTTAAAAATCCACATTCCAGCAATTCTTAAACCTACCATATCTAAATTTTTAAATTTACCTGAACTGATCTGTGTAAGAAAGTTTGGAGTTGATTGAATTGGCTGCCTGATAGTTGTAAAGACTGATCCAAGGTTGTTCCACGGGATCCAGTTTCCTTTTCTTGCAAGCAACTACTATAACCTGGGCTACACTAGTCAACGGACTGCCACTCACTTTGACCTTCACATATATCTTAGAGCCCACGAAATAAACAACACAAGCCAGAAGCATCAGAGCTGCTGGAACCCCTAGTCCAATCGCCCAGCTCACATTTGACTGAACATACACGATCACAGTCAATGCAATCATCTGGGCGAAAGTGAAGGTGAAGAAGTACCAGTTAAAGAAGCTAGCAATCCCTTTTTTCCCGGATTCTGTTTTGGGGTTGAATTGGTCAACACCGAACGCCAGATTGCATGGCCGAACGCCGCCAGCTCCGATGACCATGAGTCCGAGTCCGGCGATCAGAAAGCCCATCTGTGCGGCGGTTGGTCCTTTGCATTTGGTGTTCTCTGCTCCACATTCAGGAGGGTGGAGAAATGGGATTGCAGCTGTTAGTTGTATCGCCAACAAACCCTTGAGGCACAAGAAACACCAGGAGCTAATCAATAATCACGACATTTTAGTTGATACAAAGATATAGTAGTGTTGAAGATTTAAGATCTACCTAAAGAGCAAGTTTACCATACACACTTTAGCACCTTAAGAGATATAAGGAAGGAGAAAATAAGAAAGAAGAAAATAGTAGGAAGAAGGAAGGACGGATGGGGATTGGGAAGTGCATCCGTCACCGCAAAAAACGGAACTTGTACGGCTGCCCTCCTTCTGCGACGACGCATCTATCACTGGCAATCGACACTCCTGAAGCTCTTCCCCGACACCAAGTATTACTCCGCCGCCTTGCTGCAGTTTCGCCTCCTAAGCTCTTCTTTATTTAATCTCCTTCATCTTTTCAAGAATCTCAGATCCATCGCCGGAGTCATCAAGTTCTTTGCCGGAATCTCAGATCCCTTTCTTCTACCTTCTTCCGGTGATAGAAATTCCAGAACTTGCATATTATATTCACGAGCAATTATGATGTGTCTGGCTAACTTAATGATGCACATTCGACAACTTATGATGCACCATCGATAAATTATGATGTGTCACTATACAAAATTGATCTAACAGATCTGAAGAAAAATGAAATGCTCAAAACTATTCAAGCCAATTATGATGTACCGACAAGACAATATGATGCACTTTTTTTATCAAGATGATGCAGCATTATGATTTAAACCAAAGAGCACACATTATTAAGAACAAAGATGAACAATTATGATACGCCCACGAGACAGTATGATGCACCGTTACAATGAAGATGATGCACCATTATGATGTAACCCAAGTAATCACATTACTACTAGCAAAGAACAAATATGATATATGCACCAACGAGACCGTATGATGCACCATTGAGATTTAAACCAAATAGTCTACATTATTATAAATAAAGATGTAGATAATTATGATGTGCCCAAAAGACTGTATGATTCACCGTTACAATGAAAATGATGCACTATTATTACTAGAAAATATGTACAAAATTATGATGCGCCAACAAAATAGTATGACATACTATAATGAATGGAATGGTGCAAAATTCTTACTTATAGGCGCATCATAGTGTTAAGATTGTATTTATCTTGTAGTGGTACACCATAATGAATGGTGGATCATTTTGTATCAGTGGTGCATAAGGAACTTCGAGCAACGCATCATAATGATTTACCTAGTGCACGATTCTCTAGTTGATTTTTAACATAATGGTGCATCATAATGTCTCTGAGGCGCAATATTTTAAGGGTGCATCATCATATTATAATGTTGCGTCATACTACCTCTTGTGAGTATCATATTAATTTTACATTTGAATAGATCAAGATGTTATAAAAGTTTAGGATGCATCATTCTATTATGGAGCTGCATCATTATCATGTGGTAGTGCATCATAATGTTGTCGTGACGCATCAAATTCACCTGTAGCAGTAATGCATAGTTGTCGGTTGGCCACCGTGATTTTTTGCAAATCCGACGTTTTCACGAAGGAAAGAAGGTCATCGATGTTATTTGATGAAGATACGTGCTCGACGCAAAGGAGATCGGCATGAATTTCAGCTGGATGCATCTTCATGGTTGAATCCCGGATTTTCATCATTCAAGATGAAAGAACGACGATGGGGAAGGCAGCGGCGGTGGCGGCGACGGCAAAGGCACTCCATGGTGATGACCGGTGGCTGTCGACGGACCGGGCGGTGTGATCGATCGATGAACAACGAGCGGCGAGAAAGATGGAAGGCTAGAACTGATGCGGGGAGGGAGGGTTATATTTAATGAACTGTAATTAATATTTAAATAATTAATGAAGTATTGAGTTGTAATAATTGGATAATCTGCACACCTTAGCACACTTTAAGAGGTGCACACTATATCCTAAGCCATATTTATTTCCCATTTTCAATAGATTTCAAGGCAATCGAATGAAGGAGCAAAGAATCCAATAAATTAACAAGGTATAAGTATGCTCTTCATATAGATTTTACTATATAGTAGTAGTACAATACAAGAATTTACAATGACTTGAGTAACAAGGAAAGAGATAGGAAAATTAAAATACTAATCACAGCCACAAACATACACAAACTCATTAATCAGTCCAATAGATGTTCATTTCACCCCATTTATCCTCAGGGACACCGAGAGCTTCCCATACAGCTTTAGAGGCATCAACGATGTCATTGCGACAAGGAGGCTGATAATTATGATCAGAATCACACCCCATTCTAGAGTCACATTCATCGACAACTTTAGCTCTCACACTCCTCCCGTTCCCATAGACGGTGATGTAGTTCAAGCACCTACTACCTCCATTGTACCATCCCGTTGAGAGAGCCAGGACCGGATCATTATCGGAGTGGTACTGGTTGTCGCACTCTGATGGGCCGCCGCCATCTCCACCAGCTTCGAAGCTATTGAGGGTTAGAGTCGCCTTGGTGTGACCTATCACTGATGGTGAGCATTTGTAAGCTGCATAAAGCTCGCCTACTTTGCAACAGTCTGAGTCATTCTCTTGGTTGCATTGCCCTGGTGGAGGGTTCTTCCCTCTGATGTAGCCGCTTGGTCTGCATGGATCAGCGTTGGTTTTCGAAATTGGAGCTAGAAATAGAAGGAAGAAGAAGAGGGAGGCACAAGAAACTTGCTTCATATTTGCTGTCTTTGGCTTTGTTCTAGGATTGTTCGTGAAGAAACATGGTGATGCCAAGAGGTATATATACATAGAGATGCGTATAAATCTTAGATAAAATATTATCATGACGTGGCGTTTCAACAATGCTCTTGTTCTGTAAAATGTGTGGAGGGCTAAATTAGCATTATCTTACACGACATTTTTTAGGCTTTCCACCACTCATTCAGAAATCTAATATGCTCCTTATATCCGATAAAAGTTCTCACATTTACTTTTCAACGATTAATCTACAATTTTTTCCTTTTTCTGTATGTGGTATACTCGAATTATTTCTAGAAGAAAAAACATTAAAACATTTGCATAAAAATTATTTAGAAACTATAAATATTAATCTATAATTTACATTTAAATTATTTGAATTTATTTAATAATTTATTATAGAAATAAAATCATAAATAAAATTATAAATAAGAAACACATCATAGGTAGTACTTCCTCCGTCCCAGAATTATTAAAATATTTCTTTACTATTTTCACAGTATTTAATCTACGATTTATTTTTATAAAGTCATAGACATGTGACGTTAAATAATTCATATGTTTCTCATAATTTATAATTTAATCTTTTTAGATATATTTTATTTTATTTTATTTTATTTTCACTAATTTTATTAATTAAATTTTGAATCAAACACTGCAATTTAAAACAGTAAAAAAAACATTCCAATAATTCTGGAATTAAGGGAGTAATAAATTAATGTCTCTAAATTCTGAATTTAGTTTTTCAGATTTTGACACAAATCATTCCATTTACAATTTTAAGTTATACACAAGTTCTAAAGTTGAATGTTAAAATCTTTATGAACGAAGAGAGTACATATATAGTACGACCTAATTACCTACTATTTTGATGAACTATAATATCTCGTGTATTTCGTTAACTACACTACAACAAAAAAAAGACTCTTTGACATTGTTAGAAATGTCAACTACACTACAACAAAAAAAGACACTCTTTGACATTGTTAGAAATGTCAACTACACTACAACAAAAAAAGACTCTTTGACATTGTTAGAAATGTCAATTTAACACGTTTTTAGCCATGTCAAACAAATTTAACATGATTCTTGACGATGTTAAAAATCTATTTAAAAATGATGGGTGTAAAAAATTTAGACGATTTGAAAATGTCTTAAAATTTTAAAGTTAACACAATTAACCGTGTCAATATTCACAAATAACAAACTGTATTGTTTTTCACATTCTACACGGTTAACCATGTCAAACATTATTTTAATATTTGACACGATTTAATTTTAACACGATTAACCATGTCAAACATTATTTCAACATTTTACACGATTTAACTATGATAACTGATATTCTTCTGTCTGTGCTGGAAGGACCTGCGGCTACAACAAAAAGAAGAGATGGACCGGGGATGTTTTCCCAGGGATCCACTCCGATGCTTAAGTCAGTCTCTATTTTTGGAAGAAGGAGCTGTGAAGTTATCACAGCTCCAGTAATGTTTTAGTATTGAGAATATCGTACATTTGAGAGATGTTTTCTGCCCTTTTATAGAGAATGAGCTCCCCTAGTTCCAATCGGATTAGGTCTGGGCGATTGCCTGTTCCGTTTAGGAGTCTCCTGAGAGGACTTCTAATTCTACTGTACAAAGGACCCGTTACTTGAGCCGTAAATTCAGGGATCCGGGTTTATCAAACAGACTAGAGTGAAGATAGGGATGAACGGGAAAGGAGACCAGAAGGTCGGGGGCCAATGGGCCCAACTCCTGGGTCCTTTGGGCCCTGTAGGTATCAAGGAGCCCCGTCCCCTTCCAGTCGGAATATGGGAGTCCGGGGCCCCGTATTCCGAGGGCCTTAGTTGGGCTGTCCCAGTTGGGCATCATTCGGTTTGGCCTCCAAGTTGGGCCGCATTCAGCTTGGCCAAATGTTGGGTTTCGAAACAGCCCGCAAGCCCTTAGGCGTCGTGTGTCGTGCTGTAAGTGGCTGGGAAGCGCAGCGGTGGGACCCAGTCATCATTGCGTGCTTTTGAAAAAAGGAAGTCGAAGCGGTTCATCCCTTTTCCCTTTTTAAGATCTGGACCCATCTCCGACGTCCTTACCTCATACCCGCAAACCACGACCTAGGTTTTGTGCAACTACTCCAGATTTCGTCCCTGTCTCGTCAGAATTTCGTCCTTGCTTCGTCGTATTCCTCCGTAGTATCGCGCCGTATGCAATTGAGAGTTCGCGTTGCTTCAGATGGAATGACACCGAAGCACGTTGTGCGATCCGCCGCGGCCACCGTCGCATTTCTGGAGATCATTGAGGAAACGATCCTAACGCAGGTGAAAGTTGACGCTGAACTAGTGAGGTTTAGTTGGCCGCGAGATCTGCTCGCGCGAGCCAGTGTGGCCCAGCTATTGGCCGATGCGGCCATTGACGATACCCCGGTCAATCGTGTGGAGAAGGTGATGCAGGTGTGGATGACACAGGTCAGGGAGGGTCTGCGCTTCCCCCTTCACCCACTCGTGGATGATGTGTGCACGCGTTGGGGCGTCTGCCCGACGCAACTGGGCCCAAATTGTTTTCTGCACTTCAACGCGTTCATCCTGGGTTGCAGGATGGCTGAGGTATCGGTGTTGCCCCAAGTATTCCTTCAGTTCTTTAAGTTGGGGCAATCGAAGGACTCCCTTGCCTTCCATATTTCACCCATCAACTTTCAAGGGGGGCGGGTGGTACCCTTTGCCCAACCTCTGAGCTCACACTCGGGGTGGTTCAAGAAGTATTTTTACGTGCTAAGGCAGGCCTCGTGGAACTTCATTACCTGGTTTGAGGCCCGACCCCTGCATGAGGAGGTCGAGCGCGAGCCGATTCAGCCGGGGTCAGCGGAGCTGGAGGCCTATAGAGGTCTGTTGACCTGGCTCGACAAGGTAGTAGCCCGCAGTGCTTGCGATGATCTATTTCCGTTTTCGAGAGAAGAAATGGATGAGACGGTCCTCCGGTGGGCCGGTGTGAGCGTTGCCCATCTCCGGGACAGTACCCTGGCGTCCCCCGCAAACTGGACGCCGGGAACCAGGGGTCGACTGGTGTATGCCCTTCAGGCTGCGCTGGCCAGTCCCGAAGGTAGTTGCTCTTTATTCTGCTGCCGTACCAGGGTCAGGATATTAATTATCTTGATTTTTCAGGTGTCGCGGAGCGGGATGACAAGACGCGCAGACTAAAGCGTGGTGTGTCCGATGCCCTAAAGGTGCACTGGGAGACGCTGCGTAAGATTGACAGTGGTGGGTTCGAGGCGGCCGTGGCTAAGGCGGCGGAGAAGAAATTGAAGCCCTCCCAGGCGGCTGTGGAAACAGACGAGGATGATGAGGGACCGGTGGTAGAGGCCCTAGTGAGGCACCGGGAGAAGAGAGCGGGCCGCGGAACGGGGCCTGTTGCCACGACCCCTGGGGCGACAACAAAACCCGGGGTCCTGGATATCGGGGCAGCTTTTAAGGCGATGCGGTCGCCCCGGGCCCACCCTCCGGCACCGAACGTTATAACCCCGGGGGCTGGGCTTTGTCCGGTTGGCGTTCCTCAAATTTCGGCGAAAGCTGTTGATGCGGAGGGTACGGCCCAGGTGTGCGCGGTTCCTGAAGAAAATGCGCCAGCGGACGATGGCCAGGATCCGCCACATGTCGAAGTGATCGCTGTCATTCCATTGACCCAAGTGTGCCCCACACGGCCTGCGGGGTTTGAGCTGGAGGTGCCAGTACCGAGCCCGGACCCCTTTGTCTCACCTGATAGTGCTGAGAGCATCAGTAGTGTTGGGAAAGACAAAGTACCTGTGAAGAGGGTATTTGGGCCAGGTATGCCTTGTGTTCGTTTTATGATGTAATGCTATTGCGTCGTGTATGTCCTAATGAGCTTGTATGCCCACAGCTGGTCGTGACGAGGCGCAATCCGAGGGTCCGCCTGCAAAAAGGCGGCGTGTAGATCGGGGAAGTCACCAAAGTGTGTGGAGTCAATTCCTCGCCCAGCGAGGCGGTGATCGCACCCCTCGAGTGGCCCCTGACTTAAGGGGTCTTGACCCGGAGTTCAACCCTCGAGCACTGTCAGAGCGTCTTCTCCGGTCAAGGGAAAAGGCGATGGAAAGTCGGGGCCTCGATCCCGCCGAGGCATGGAATCCAGCGGTCAAGTTGACCTTCAGGGATTCACTGATGATGGGATCTCGTGAAGATCGACTGAGGACCCTGGAGGCGTTAAAGATGCCGCGTGATCGACACTGGTGCAAACATACGCGGGATACGTCGGACGATCTCCTGGGTGATGCGGTGAGTTATTCACTCCTGGTACGTACGAAAGTCCCTATTTGGGCACTGTGATTGCAATTATCTGTGGATGCTGATGACCTGTCTCTTTCAGGCCTCTCTGTCTTGTCAAGCGGGAGTAGAGGAGTATCAGGATTTTAATGAATTTGTGGAGAAGAGGGAAAAGACAAATCTGGAGCAAGCCGAGAGAGGAAAATGGGAGCTTGAGCTGTTGGAGACCCGAGCACGTGAGGCAGAGACTGAGCGTGACACGGGGAGGGCGCTAATCCGGCCGTTGGAGGAAGAGGTGGAAACACTGAAGGAGCAAGTCAGTGCCCTCCAAGCAGCGCAGGATGAGGCCTTGCATGGGGAGGTGAGTGCGAAGGCCGCTCTTGATGCTCTGATTGGTGAACGAGAGACGGAGAAGACCGTTCATGAGAGCATGCAGGCGGCTCTGGAGGCTGCCCGCGCAGAGTTGGGAGAACATAAGCGGCGACTCCAAGTGGCTGATTCAGAGGCAAAGGTGGTTGGCGATAGATGTGGTGTGATTGAGTCATCGCGGCAGAAGGACATGGAGGTTTTCATGGAGCTGGAGCAATAGCTTGGGCTTACCCCGCCGGATCATGAGGGGGGGGGGGTTTCGGTGCCCGAGTCACTGAAGTGCAGGAGGCGGTGGCCGTTCTGTAATTTCAGGCCTCCCTTGAAGTCGTGATGTCTGAGTACCGGGAGGGTTTCCTGAGGTGTCGTTACCAGGTGGAAAAGATTTATCCAGACAAGGATTTGGCTTCCTGGACGGTTCCAATGTTGATGACCCCTCTGCGGACGTGATTAACCGGTGGGGTGCCGAGGGTCGGAAGATGGGGTAGATCTGGTATGAGGATTTTCCAAGGGACCTGGATTTCTTAAAATATGAAGCCCCAGATGCGGCACCCTCTTCTAGTCATACGAGAGATTCGGAGCCATAGCCTCTACCTCGTGCTTTATTACTTTATGAGAATCTATTGGGTACCGAGTTTTTGTGGCGACCCCTCACGTTTCTCATAGCTTGATTGTTTTCTAGCTATGTATATAATTATCAACTTATGTCACGTTATTTTGTTTGTTCGTATGACTCATCCACTCGTCAGTGATGTGGGTCTATATTTTAGCCTTTTCGTACTCGACAGAGGGCTGCCTTCGTTCGTATTCGACTTAGGCCTCCTGAGGGTTTTTATGATTCGATGCTAGCGTATAGCTATCGGTTTAATAAACATGACGCTCGATTCTAATGGTTGCCCATTTTACAGTTTGTGTATTACACGTAGTAGGGACGTAAATTGTCGGCGTGGAA
>JBBYHH010332743.1:0-20823 GCA_038382905.1 Daphne laureola | reverse complement strand
GTCGCATGCATGTATATATTAGAAAGCATAATAGTTGTTGTGTAATTTCCGCTGTGCTAAGTTATTGCTAGATGTATATGGTTCATACCTTTGTCTCATTACCGAGATGACCTGCGTTAGGTCAGTTAAGTAAGATTAGGTGAGTCGCCAGTTCCCGCCACCCCCGTTCCCGATCAGCACGCGCGCCTCCGTCGGGTCCGGCGCGTGGGTGGTGGTAACAAATGTTTTGTTGTCTGTTTATTTTCTGGTCAAGTATGATTATTTCTGGACTAACGGTTTAATATTTTTTTTTATTACAAACAGCAGCAGCAACAGTATAGTATGGTGTATTCTGGGCTCTGTAGGCGTAGGATGCATATATGTAACACTACATGATTTGCTATATTCTGATCTGTAAATCTGTATGCTTTATTTTTCTTGGGGAGTTCTTGCCCAACAAAGTGGACGAGACTCCTTTCTGGTGCATCTGGGTTGAGCTGAGCTCAACATTATATCAGTATATTATCTGATTGCATCATTTTCCATAAAACCGTTAATGAGGCAGAAATTTAGGAAAGAAATTTTGAGGGCTGGGTCTTTGGGACCACCAATCAAGTTAAGTGAGTATTGTCACCGACCATCGCCGGATCTCCAGATATCCACTTCCACAAACAAAAACTTCCACCGTGCCGGGATCGGGGGTGGTGGTGACATATATAGTTGTTTATGGTCAGTTTAGTTAAGAAGAGATAGGAGATACGAATTTTAAGAGTATTTGGAGCAATTTGTGGATTAGAGCCTCTTTCATTGGAGATCATGTGTTTTCTTCATGATCAAGCATTCTAGAGTGATCTTTAATCCTATCTCTTTATATATATATTCATGTCTTCCTCTGTTTGCATGCTAATTTCCTTTATTAGCATGTGTTTTAGTGAGTAGTAGCCTTTGATCTCCTAGGGTTAGCCTGCCTATGAGGTAATCTATGCCTAATATGATTTGCTTGATTAGATATTGAATCTCTGAACTTGTATAATCATATATCATGTGTGTAGTATGCTAGCCCTATATTTACATGTGATTTGGTATTTTTCGGAATACTCGAGAGAGTTTCCGATAGATCAGGCTTAGGAGAATCAATTGGTGGATGTTATAAGAGTTCGAGAGAACCTTATTTGATCCATTAGTAGTCATTGCTTGTTGTGTATACCTCAAGAGATTCGTTGTTATAGCACGAGAATGCCTAATAGTGGGTTTCCTAGTGAGAGGGAGGACAGTTATCCGAGAGGAAACCGGACTGAATTTCATTCATACATCTAATTATGAAGTATTAAGCATAGAGAACCTGCTTGATTAGGTTAAGCTATCTTAGGAGAACTTTTACAATCATTGAATTCCCATTTTTAGGTAATTTATGTTTTTACCCTTGCATTTCTTACTCAACAAGTTACTGATTTTCATTCAATTTTGGCACTGTTACTGTTCATCAACACATTCGTCATCATTCGAACCATTTTCATATCGGTAGGTAGTTTTTGCATTAGAACTTAGTAAATCATCAACACTCTCTTTTGGGTTCGACCTCACTTTTGAGCCACCATACTAGGATTGATTAGAACATGCATAGTAAGGTTTTACAGATATTAAATTTGCACACCGATCATCCATTCACAACTTAGAGACTCAGATCGCACAAACTTGCGAATTTGCTCAAAACTCTACACAGAGGAAAATTTCCATCGGACACTGAGCCTAGTACACAAGAACATTGCAAAGTTTTCGATGTTGTGATTCTACGAAGTGGTAAACCATTGGTTGAGAGCGAGAATGAAAAGAAGAAGAAAGTTGTGGAAGGAGTAAAAATCAGCAAGGGATCAAGTGCTGTGACCAGTGAAAAAGTAATCTCCGAGGAGTATTCCGAAATCCGAAATTACAGGAAAGAAGCCTCACCCACACCCCAAGTCAGTGCTCAACTTACCTACCCACAAAGACTACAAAGAAGACATGATGAGGAGTATTTCATCAAGTTTCTTAAAGTATTCAAGGAAGTGGAAATTAATCTACCATTCTTGGAAACCATCCATGAAATGCCAAAGTACGCCAAATTTTTGAAGGATCTATTGACTAAGAAGCGGAGATTTGTTGAGAATGAGTTAATCGTCATGAAAGAAGACACAAGTGGAGTCATACAAAGGAAGCTCTCAACCAAGCTAAAGGATCCCGAAAGTTTCACTATTTCGTGCGACATAGGACCATTCCATTGTGACAAGGCATTATGCGACCTCGGGGCTAGCATCAACCTTATGCCTTGGTCGGTATGTCAAAATATGGGATTGGGGAAAGTAAAGCTAGCCTCTATATGTCAATAATTGGCAGATAGATCATTCACCTATCCAAAGGGAATCATTGAGGACGTCATAGTAAAAGTGGATAAATTCTATTTTTTTATCGATTTCATAGTACTTGATATGGAGAAAGATACTCATATGCCTATCATCTTTGGAAGACCATTCCTAGCAACCAGAAAAACTATGATTGACGTGGAGAAATGATGTCTTACTCTTAAGGTAGCGGACGAAGAAGTAAAATTCAAGCTTGAGGATACAATGGAGGTTTCGAATGGGGAATTGGTAGAATGCTTTGGGCCTTATCAGTATGAGATGAGACTAAAAAAGAAGGCTGAACGGAATGCAAAGATTGATCGAGAAATCAAAGAGAGAAACCGATTGAAGGCAATGGATATGTTAGATGATGAAGACTACGGTTGGAAAGAGAGCAAGGGAAAGGACTCTACTATGGATGAAGTACTTCAAGAGCCTCTTACTAATACAATTGGTGAGGAGTTCAGGACACCCCAGCCCCTCATCGATACAATGGAGCAAGGAGACTCTATCAAAGAGAATCATGAAGGGCATTTGAGCAAGGAGAAGAAGTCTACATAACCTCTTAAGGTTAATATGACTTTTGAGAGCCCAATCGAAGTACTTAGTACCACTTATAACAGGAAGAATAAGGGAAAGGTTAGAAGGACAACTGATATGATGAATTTGAGAGACAAGCTAGAGGGCATGCCCTTTGTCTATGTGTGGAAGATGAAAGACAAGAGATGGAAAATAAAGTGACCAACCACATCACCTCAGTACACTTAGGGCTTAATGCCCCCCTCAATTGATCCAACTTGAAATCATCATCAATGCCTAGCCAAAATTGAAAAATGTGGAAAATGTGGCGCTTGTGGGAGACACCCCAATGGTTTAAGTATTTTGTTTTTTTGTGTTAATTGTTTAGGTTCTTTTTAAACTTTGGTCTAATAAGGTCTAACTAGTTTGGTTGAGACTTTTTAGGGACTTGGATTCTCAATTGGAGAACATCAATGGAAGGAGATATCAATTTGATGAAGAATTGAAGAAAATGGTGCAAAATGGGATGAAGGGAAGCGAGAAGACAGGATTCAGACTAAGAAAGATGTCAGTCCTAGAGCCATATTATGGCACCATGCATCCACCTGGGCACAACTTGAAGCTGATCTAAGAAGAAATTTAAGAAGAGGCGCCAGTTTAAGGTGCCACTATGGCACCTCGTGATGGAGCTAGCGTTAGTCTGGAGCAAAATGGATGAAAAATGGCAAGGGGAGGCGCCAGTTCGAGGCGAGGTATGGTGCTATCAGGCACCAGTTTTGGAGGAATTTTTTAAAAGGTGCCATTTACTAGCGCAATATTCTAGCGCCCTAACCAATTGCTAGCGCTAGTATGTGGATCCAATATGGCATGTTAGAGTTGCACCTCCCACCAGAAGAAGCTCTCCTGTCTAATGTTTCTCCCATTCAATAAGTTTGTCTTCAATTCTTCCTTGAGGCATAAGCAACAATAGTTTCTCCACCATTTCTACTCCAATTGGTAATACATAAACACCTAACATCTTCACACATAGAAGACAAGGTCTAAAACCCTCTCTACACTTTTAATTAAAGACTATAAGGTACAAATCTACACTTGATCTTGAATATTCTAGTTAAAGAGTGTCCTTTGTCTTGATTACCTTATCTTGCCTCTTAAGCATCCTTGTTGAATGTGTGATGATGTATAAGAACTAATAATATATACTTACTTCTTTCAATGAATAATGAGCTTTAAATGATGAAATTAGAGCATGAACTTGAATTGATTGAGAAAATGCAAAATTGAGCTTCTTGTCATGTACCTTGTACCGTGAACATCCTTCACATCACACTTGTATGTTGAATTAATAATATGTTCAGTGTGATGCCATATTGACATGTATGATTTATGACATGCTTGATTTGAATATGACATCTTAGATTAATTCTTTTCTTGCATAATCTCACATGATACTCTCTTGCATTCATGACACATGCTTAGTTGTGTATTGCATCCATGGTAACTTGTATGTTCTGAATCTTTGTGCTTTGTTGACAACATAAAAGTTACAAATGACATCTTAACTGTTAATGTTGTAAATACTTTTTGTGATTCACACTCCGTACCATGTGTGCTAATTGAGAATTTTTCTAGGTACTTGGAAAAGCGGAGATGCACCAACTCTTCAACTTTGTGGAACTCCGGGAGCAAGTAGATGTTGCCCGCACCTCAAAGGCATGAAATGGGCCTCTTTGGCTCCCAAGGTATGATTCTCTAATTCTCCTAGTTTTACATTCCCTTTATCGCATGAGGACATGCTTCAATTTGGGTTTTGGGGAGGATTTGATATATTGTTTGATGGAGATTTGTTGAGAATTCCTTTAATGAGTATTGAGTCCTAATCACAAATCCAAGCATCTAGTTTTATTCTTTTAGGTTGTACATAATTTCTTTTAAAAAACCCCTAAAAAAAGATTTTTTTCCTAAAAATACAAAACAAAATCAGAAAATTGAAAATTTTGTAGGCAAGTTGTATGAGGAACATGATTAGTGTTGTATGTTTGTGATGATGAAATTTCAGGTTAATGGCATAGTTTGAGTTTTTATAGAGATGGAACTTGCTTGTAGGATGTCTTGTTAAACCTTGTGTGAAATTTTACTTTGAGTATTGTATGGTCTAAATTTAGGACTAAAGTTGGTACTTGAGCATGAAAAGCTTCACATAGGAGGGTTGGAAAACTAAGTTAATGGAAATTGGAGGAAACTTGATTTATCTAGCTTGTGAATGAGAATTTTCCAGGTGAGGTCCTAACACTTATACTCTAGGCTTAGTCATTTAGAATGATGGTTATGGTCATGGGCATCAAAACCGTGGCTTGGCCTAACCCCCTCTTTCGAATGTGAGTTTAAGGTATAAGTATGTGTTTAATCACTCCTTAAGATAGTAAAGTTCAGATGATACTTAAACATGCCATCGGCTAAACCGTTCTCATGGCCTATAGTCCCTCTCCTAGGTACCTATCTTAAGATCTTAGGAAACCATCCTCACACTTAGAATAAAAGGGTGTAAAAATAGAAAAACACCTCAAAAGAAAAAAAAGGTTTAAAAATAGAAAAACACCACGAAAAGAGTGAGGTGAATAAAGAAGAAAATAGAAAAAGGAAAAAAAGAGAAAGTTGACAGGAATAAAAAGTGTTAAGAAATCGATAACCCACATTCACTTGCTAAATAATGGGGCTAAATGAATTCCATTAAAATAGGAGTCTATGCTTACCTTAGAGGAAATAATTGCTCAACACCAATGTGCCTCTTTGATTTTCTCCATGTAATCTTGTTAGTAACTCTTCACACATTGTTCACTTGTAGAATTCCTTGAGAATGTATATATGTTTTTAGGGGCATTCAAGCTATGTTGAATTTGTAGTTCTTTGTCTGCACACACACTTTGATCCTCTTGATTTACCTACACCAAAAATATTGTTTTCTTGTAAATACTCTAGGTTGTCAAATTAGGAGTCATTGAGTCTTTACTTTCCTAGATGTTGCCGTTGCTTGAGACTAGAAACGATCTGGGTTTGGGGATGTGATGAGTGTACAAACATGCACAAATTTCTAAGGTATTTAAGGCATAATTCTCATCATTTATGCTTATTTTATAGTGTCATTAGTGCATTTTACTTGTTTTGCGCAATCATTTGCAGATGCACAACATTGAGATCAAAAAGGAGTAAAGTGAGCTTAAATTGGAGCTTTTGGATGAAGTTTCACAAGATGCAGAGCATTGAGGATCATCCCGAGCTTAATTGAAGAAGTTGGACATCAAAGGAAGAGATTAGAGGGCCAAACTGCACAATTGGAAAAGTTAGAGTACAAAAATGGAAGAAGTCTGGTGCCACTTTAAGGCTGTAGTTTGGCGTATAAAAGTGGCACCACTCACAAGCCAAGGCGTAGCTTCAAGGCGCAAGTAGGTGAGCCCAGGTGCCACCCAAGGTGCATTCAGGTGCAAGAAGCAGGTGTTACTTGAAGTTCCATTTTGGGGGAGGCATTATTTTAAGGCACTTGTTTGGTGTCAGTAACTAGCCCCTTAAGCATTCTCTCTCCTTTCAGTTAGATGTCATTTTCTCGATAGTACTTTTTATAACTGAGTTAGAGGCCACTATTATGACTATTTTACCCTCTAATTAGTTACCTATGATGACCAAAGTGTTTAGGGTCATTTAGGACTTTAGTTAGTAGTATATATAGTCATTTAGGGTAAGCTTAGATCAGATTTTGGAGGAGCTACGAATTTGTAGAAGATTTGGGAATTCGTAAGGATTTTAGAGTATCTTCTATGGAAAGATATTGGATTTATTCATGATCAAGCACCCTAGAGTATTTCTAATCCATATCTCTTTATCTTTTATTATGTTTTACCCTCTGAGCATGGTGATTTCTATGATTAGTATGCCTATTAGAGAGTAGTTGTTTATGATCTCCTAGGATTTGCTTGCCTTAGGGAGCAATCCATGTTTAGCATGATTTATATGATTAGATATTGAATCTCTGTGCATGTTTCATCATTTATCATGTATGTGGAGTACTAGTCCTACATTGACATGCTATTAGGTATTTTATGGAATGCTTGAAGAGCTTCTGTTCGATTAGACTTAGGAGATTCGGTTGGTGGATCATCTAGGAGTTTGAAAGAACCTTAGTTGATTCATTAGTAGCTATTGCTTGCTTTATGTACCTCAAGGTGAGGATGAGAGTGCCTAATAGCGGATTCTCTAGTGAAAGGGAGAACGGTGTCCCGAGAGGGAATCAGACCAATTATCATTCATATATCTAATTATGGATGCTAAACATGGAAACGCCATTTAAATAGGTTAATGCTACCCTATGAGAGCTTTTAGTATTAATTAATCTCTATTTTTACCCAAATTAAATTTTTGCCTTTTCATTACTTGAATCATAAGTTACTGATTTCAATACATTTTCATCATTGTTATTGTTCACATCCAAAATTGTCATCAACATTCACATACTTTTCCATATCGGTTGGTAGATTTCACACTAGGCATTAGAAGATTAACCCCACTCTCTCTTGGGTTCGACCCTCCCTTGTGAGCCATCATACTATAATTGATTAGATCGTGCTAAGTGAGGTTATAAATATTAAATTTGAGAAGTGATTGTTTACTGCATATAATTGTTGCATCATCTTGGCACCTATTAGTCGCCCAAAAGTGTAGCCTTGAATGGTCTAGGCTCCAAAGTGGCGCCTTGAAGTGGACAAAAGAATTGAAGTGGATAAATTTCATGATTAGTTGGAAAAGAATTGAAAAGTGGACAAAAATGATATTTTGTCACTTTCTGAAATTTTTGGGACTTAAAGTGTATCTATAAGGAAACAAATGTGAAGTTAGCCTCTTTTAAGTTATGGGATAAAGTATTGACACTTTAAGTAAAAGTTGTCACTTTTCTGAATTATGGAATATAGTGGACTTTTGGAAAGCATGAATTGAAAGTCTGTGTAATAATGAAGTTTTGGAAAAAGTTCAAGGATAAAGTATGAAGTAGTTGACTTTTAAGTGAAAAGTTGACTTTCTATGGTTATGGAAAAAGGTGAACTTTTTGTATAAAGTTCAAAGAATAATTGTTATGAAATGTTATGGGAAAGTATGTTAAGTATGAGAATTTTAGTTACAAACTAAGATTCCATATGTTTTTTTATATCGGATAGGTTCTGATTTTACCGAGAATATCTGCGAGGCGGTAGCAGCTTCAGTAGATTATTCCGATTTTTGAGGTAAGGGTTCAACTTTCTTAATATACATTATTGGGATGAACATAGTGTATATTAGGCTAGTTGAGGCGAGTCCTGGGCCAGTGGTGGGGCCCTTGACTAGTCTTGTAAGCATGTCTAGTGGTATGCAGGTCATTTACTTAAAGCACTTCTGCATTATTGTTATTGGCATTATTTCTGCTTCAACATAGTCTGCGGTCGTTTCGACCAATTCAGTTTGATATAGCTTTTGTCATGGGGTACCGCGGCCCCTCGCTGGTACCATGCGATTATTGTATTATTGGCCCAGCTGGTTAGGCTCCGGCCACCGGGTCTCATTATTGTATCAGTCGGTATGTTGGACAGCAGACACCGGACCTTATTGTATGTTAACGTTTATTGCAGGTTTTCGCGTTTATTATCCACAAGATATGCCCTTGCCCTTACTGAGTACCTTTCGAGGACTCACCCCCTTATTGATCATGTTTTTCAGGAGCTACTGATCAGTAGCCAGCGGGTTAGTCCGCGTGGCTGATATTGTTTTGGTACCTCAGGTACATATCGGTATTCCTGATCTAGATTTATGTTTTGTGGGGGTAGTCCCTATCAGTCTATTGTATTGCGTACGAGTATCGAAATTGGAACAACTAATGGTTTTAACTTTTGTGGTAACAGTAGCAGCGGTAGTGAGCGGCTTCTTGGATATCGCCACTTCAGAGTATGTATTCAGTATTTAGAATTTTGGCTCTGTAGGGTAGTATGCATGCACATACATCGGATGACTGTATATTTTGTGGAACTCCGCACCCAACGAAGTGGGTGGTAGTTCCGCTCTGATGTATAACTTTAATTGCTACATTAATCACACGATATTTCTGTAAAACCACTAACGTGTTTCTAGATGCAGGTTTAGGCGGTAAGTAAACTAGATTGCCTTAAAAACCTGAGTAACGCATTAGAAACTTAAGTTTGGAAAAAGTTTTAAAATGGGCGGGTTTTGGGACCGCAACTTTTGACGAACTCTGTTCCGGCGTCACCAACTGCGTCGATTAACCGCTTCTGCCCAATTTCCGACAAGTATCACAAAGGGGAGGTGACAAAATATATAGAGGCAGTTAAGGTCATTATCTAGACTATTTAAGAACTTTTAGGATGATTTTTTAGAGAGGACTTTTTGCTAGTCGGGTTTGTAGCATATTTTACTACTTTGGATGTGTTCTAGGGTTCCACACACTTCCTTTCATGAGGAAATTGATGTTGATGTTTGTGGATAGCTGAGAGGCTTTCATAATCATAGTTTATTCTTCCCTAATCTATCTATTTCTTTTATATTTCATTTGTTCCATTTGTTATTTACTATTCACAACATGCTAGTTAGTGAGTAGAGTTCATTTTCTCTTTGGGTTTGTTACTTAGGTAGTTGATCCATGAAATTCCATGCATTATATGACATTGATATTGATTCTTTTGCAGATTTTCATAGGTTGTATCTTGTCTTCATGCATCGTTCATACATACACTCTAGGTGTTCGATAGAATGTCTAAAAGACATTTGGTTGAATGCGGACCAGGAGAATTGATAGATTAGTTTGCTAATGGTAAGAGACGATAATTACAGACTAATTGATTGATAAGTTAGGATTGATAAAGCTTCAGAAGACAAGGTTAAATTCATGAGAATGCTTTGAACCAACACTAGAGAGATTAGTTCATCACCTAGAGATAGGGGTTGTTGACTTTGTTGCCTTCTATCATTTGTTCTGATGATTCCAAAACCTTGAGGACTAATTTGCAAAGTTTTGATAAATTTAGTTTCTTGACCAAGATTACTAGTTCTTAGTTTGGAAGTGATAGCTAGGCTTTTACCACATATGAAAAGGTGTAATTGAAGCATAATCAAACCACTTAACATTCAAATACATTTATAAACACCTCATTTAGCCAAACAATGTCAATCGTAGTATAATGGCTCAAAAATAAGGGATTGAACGCAAGCAAATTGGAGCGTCTAGAGTATGAATATGCAATGTGTGTTCCTAATAAACTATGATATGGAATGGAGAGAAAGGAAGATGATATAAATCAAGGTGTGAATGTGGATGCAAGCAAGAAAGTGAGTAAACACAAGGAGGGGAATCAAGATGACACTTATGGAAATAAATCATGGGTTCTCTAAGGTCATTGTGCGTCCTAAAGATCACGCATGTGCTACTAATCTTATATCCTAGAGGTAGGCTATCTCTAACTTCACCAATTGACAACATATGCTATCTCTAACTCACTGCAATCAATCATATGATACGCTAGGATCGAAACCTAAGGCATTCGATATCATAAAGACACATACAACCTAAACTACCATGAATTACTAAGAGAGATGGAAATATAACTACCGTATCTAAATCCATGTATCAATTCAGTGAGGGTTCATACATGAAATTTTCATTCATGTCTGAGGTGAGTTACAACAATAGTTCTGCTCCCCTCTCAGGCACCGCGGATCGTCGCTTGAATGAGAGTTTTCACCTTCTACCCGCTTTCGCGGTCTAAGGGTGATCACTCCGAGGCATTACAAGACCTAATTTATGTCACTAATAGACTCATTTGCGTCCTCTTAGACTTCAAAAACACCTAGTTGATATGCCTATATGGGTGATCAGAAAACAAGCATACTATCATGGTAAAATGTACATGGAGATCAATATCAAACAATCTAACATGGAAAGAGCTTGCTTGAAACCTAAGCTAGAGATAAACTAAGACATATCATCTCTAACTCTATCAAAGATATACATAGATATCAACAACATTCAACAACACATTACAAAGATGAAATTGAGTAAAATAGGAGTAGAATTTACCCATATATTGAAGATACACAAGTTAGGCCTTCAACCCCTCATGAAATTGGGATTGAAGGTCTTACATCCTAGCCTCCAATGTAGAAATTCTCCAAATTCGTGGTCTGGAAAAGCTTGCTGAAAACTAGCCCTAAATGATTTATATATACTAATCCTAATGTCCTAATTAACCCTAAGCTTAATGGTCATGTAAAGGTACTTAAAAAGGGGTAAAATGGTCTAAAATGACTTTAAAGTTCTGATAAGTATGAGCCAAACTGAGAAAATGACTTATAACCACCAGGAGAGAGAAGGTTGAGGTGCTAGTTGTGGGTGGAAAATTGGTGCCCTAAAGTGTTCCATGTGTAAAGCGGGTGGCAGATTAAGGCGTCTTCTATTGCAAAATGTTGCCCTAAAGTGGCGTCTGATGTAATCTGGGCACCAAAGTGGCACCTCAAAGTGTAGCCTTGTGTCGCTTGTAAGTGTAGTCTTAAATGGTCTGGGCTCCAAAGTGGTGCCTTGAAGTGTAGCCCACTTTACATGAGGTGCCATAATATGGTGCCTCCTACACCATTTGTTCCTTCTTCTCTTTCTTTTATTGAGTCCTCCCACTTTGCAGGATGAGCAATTAATTCCTCTTCAACTCTTCTTGAGACTTTCACTTTTCATTTTGGGCCGAGATGATCCTCATTGCTCCGCAAAAGTGTAAACTCTATCTCAGATGCCTCTTTTAAGCTCAATTGACTCCTTTTTGCACCTCAGGAGCGTTGTACCTACAAAAGATGAGAATTAAAATTAAAGTGCATAAAGTCATGAAAATGAAGCACAAATGATGTGTTTTCTTCCTTAAACATCAAGGAAATATGTGTGTGTTTGCACACTCAACACACCCTCAAACCAAATATGTTTCTAGTCCCTAGCAACACACACATCTACAATTTCTAATTTATCATTCCCTCTATGCCTACTCTAGTCAATTCATGATTTAGGACCACATGTCAATAAAGATTCATATGATCAATAAGTTTTAGAACTTTGTTCTCAATGAAGTAGACAAAGGGTCACTCTCTAAGTGTATCTCTCTCATAAAAAAGGTTAGTGAATGTGTGCATGTGATCTTGTCTGGTGCCTTTAATCCATAGGCTTTATAAGGTACCGAAACTCCTCCACTATTTTCCCTAAGGACGTTGCATGCTTCCTCTGTCGGATGGTATTTACCATGGTTGTAATGAGGTCGGGCTTGGTGTGAGAGGAATTCGGTTGGAGGCTATGTATATGAGTGTAGTCTAATACTTACATGAACATGCAAGTTTGACACTAAATTCTAAAGACTAAAACCCCAAATCCACTCGCTCTTTTGTAACTCTCACTTGCTTTTCAATAACTTGTATACAATTCAGCCTCTCATTTTTGTCATCCTTGGATTTAACATTGAACACAAGTGCGATTTTCTTTAAATTTTTCACTTACACCATTTTTTTCACATTTTTCTTTTCATACTTGGTGAATTTATTTAACTAATTAGAAAACTAAGGCATATACTTTTTATTACCCAAGTATGCTCTTTTCACTCTGTTATAGATCAACAAAAGCTAGATATACTCCCCAAACCCAAAATTTACACACATTTCCAAAAAATTAGCATCCAAAGCCCAATCAAGCATGCACATGAAGTACAAGGATCAAAGGATGCTATAAGTGAATGGATTAGCTAAAGATGTGGTTATAAGAATCAATAATCTTATGGATCAAATGGGTAATCTAGTGAAATTAATGATCAGGTTGGCTATTTTAGTCAAGTGGCCCATTCCTAAGTTTCCATCTTCTTCCCGATTATTCATACAACACATGTGGATTTGAATGGTTCAAGCAAGAAAGTCCTAGCTAAAACAATATACAAGATACTCTGAACAAGGAATGATTCACTCTCATTTTGAATTGTTTTTTGAAATTTTCAACCCAAACACCTCACCGGGTAAAAATCTCCATCTAAACCATTGAGAAGAAAATTCTACCACTAAAAATTGATCATATACTTCGACATTCACATAGGTCCTAAACACTAACCAACTAATTGAAAAATAGAGATCGTGCATCATCAAAGACAATGTACAAGTGGCATGGATTAACGTTTAAAGAATGCTAACACATCATATGCATGGTCAACCAACTACCACATGCTTTACACACAAATCCCCCCCAAACCCAAATCATAGCATGTTCACATGCGTTAAAAGGGGAAATAATGACTATAAATTGGAAGAGAGTACCTTGGGGGCCAATTATGCCCCTCTAATGCCTTTGAGGTGTGAGTTGTTTCAAAATCAACTCTAGAGTCTTTCCACGATGAAGAGTGTGTCTTTATCGCTCAATCAACAAAGTACCTAAAAGATATGCAATCAATACAAGATCTAGAATGTGCAAAGAGATATGCAAAATTCAGCATGCATCACTCTAGAAAAATGCCATTCATGACTTGCAATTGCTCATGAAAGTGCAAAGAGATAAGTCATGCAAGTCATGGAAAGGTGTATGGCACAAACTGAGACTGCATCACGAATGAAAGAGAGACATGATGTGCAACTAAGAATAGAAAATGTTGAGCTAAAATCTCATCTGAAATGTGCATATTTTCATGAAGCATATGACTCATAATCTTGACACTACACCTAAATGTTCTTCATTCATAGCATCTGGGTGCAATGTAAAAGATACTCCATGATACATGAAACTCAAATCAAGTTGTATTATATCATATCATACACATTCATACTTCTCTTTATCAATGAAAACTCATCCATCATATAAAGAATTTAATCTAACATGCTCAGTCCCTAATCATAATCAATCATACAACAAGTGATGCTCACGTGAAGAACAAAGTATGCAAGCTAATATGAAGTCTTTACTACACAAAAGTAAGCTCAAGTGAGGATGAGTATCTTAAGTTCTTCAAGAAGGTTAGATACTTAGAGATACCTTGTTCTTCAATGTATGTTGATGCTTGATGATGATGGTTGTTTGTGTTTACCATTGGGTGCGGGAAGTGGGTTGGCATTTATTGAAACTTCATCCACAATGAAGGATTGAAGGCTTGGTGTTGAATGGAGTAATAAATGGGTGAGAAAAGCCCCTGGAATTCCTTCTTGATGGTAACGGTGCCATCTCCAGGCGCCAAAAATTGGTGCCCTTCACAAAATAAGGAGCAGTCTAAACTAGCACCCAGAAAACACGTGGTGGCACTATATAGCACCACCTTTTGGTGCCTTGCCTTGGAGAGGGCTCCTAAGTGTTTCCATATAGCACCCTATGATGCCTTAAAATGGCGCCATCCTTTGTCCATTAAATCTCTATTTTGCACCAAGTGGCGCCTTAAATGGGCATGGCTCCAAATTTGGCATCGTAAACTGCCACCATGTGTTAAAACTGATGTTACTCTTGGCTCGAGAGTGGTGCTTGTTTTATGCATGGTGCCATTTTATGGTTCCCTTCATCTCCGTGTTGCACCACTTTTGCTTCATTCCTCAAGTTTTCACTCATTTCTTCAATATTCTTCTAAATTTGATGTTCCACTCCATTTTTGCAATCCTTGTACACCTTTGTTCTTGAAACATTTCAACCAAATTATGTGAGCCTTTATTTGACCAAAATCATAAACAAAGAATGCAATGCATGTTTGAATTCTTAGCACACCAAGAGCTTTTGAGATAGTACTTGAGCTCATAGAGCTAATTTTGAGCCCATAGGAAGCTATATGTAGCTCACCTAGGCTCATTGCAGCTAGAAGTAGCTGGGATTAGCTCACCATAGCTAGTTACCCTTACCTCATTTAAGCTTAGTTTAGCTAGAAGGAGCCGATAGCTTACCACTCTCTAGGCTCATCATGTAGGCTAGACCGTTGGTAGTCTTTAATTCAGACTTTCCTTATTACCTTGTCTGAACCTACGAGGCCGATCTCTCCACGTCTAGGTTCTACTTTCGAGTTGAATCCCAGACGATGGAGGAAACTTAAACTTCCTTTCTTATTGATGGATAGTCCCCCTATATAGCCTTTCACATCTTCTCAAGGAGTTTTTAGAAAGCAAGTGGTATTGGGTCAACTAGCATTGGTGATGCAGAAGAGGATTTATTTCTATAAAATTGGATTCTGAGCGCAAGGAATGAAGGGAATGACTAGTCCCACACCCACGGACAGAAGGAATAGAATACGCTGTGGGACTTTGCAAATTCCTTTTTTTCACAGCAAACTTAGCAGACGGCAGTATGGCCGGGCTTTTATTACTGGATTTCCGGCTTGACCGCTTCTTCCCTTAGTAATCAGGGTAGCTCTTTGACCGAGCCCGATGATAGAATTATTCCATCTCTTGCTCTTGGGGAAGCCACTTCCTTTCTTCCCTCCCCTTTTTGGGTTGGAGATGCTCAGGCTTATTCTTTTCATTGCCCGAAACCAGGCAACAAAGAAATCGTCGGAACTCTGATACCGACTACCTCCTCAATGATCGAATCGTAAGTGAGGAAGTGAAAAAAAAAAGAAAGTACTGTCACTAGTCTTGTCATTACTGATTCTCATTTCTGCTTCTTTTTTTCCTTCGTACTGAATGAGATAGAATTGAGTTCACATCTGGGAATCCGCGTAAACCCTCTCAGCTACATGCTGAGTGAGACTGATTCAAAGCTGCCTTAGGATCACACTTTAGGGTAATCTATATATATAATAACAAAAAGAACCCTAGTCATCTTATACAACCATCTTATCCAGGGATTCCTTATCTTTTTTACTTTATAAATAGACCTTTGAATAAAGAAAAGAAAAAGCCTCTTGCATTGTAAGTGGTAAGGGTTTACGGGCTCATTCATATTCAAAGGGGTGTCTTCCAGTCCTTACATGGATAGCTTGGTTGGATAGCATTCCTAATGTAGATACCGATATCTACATATCTACTCTACTATTCCTCCCATTTATACCAAGACCTCTGCTTCTGTGAATGCATAGCCTATTCTGATCCTTCAAAATGCAGTATGAAACCCCCTTATTATTTTCTTTTGTTTTACCACTGACTGAGTCAAATAATCACTTGACTTGAAGTGAAACCATTCGAATAGAAGATAGTTGTGTAAACGGGTACTCTGAAGGATAGCAATGGTAGTGAAGAGCATTCCTTTCCTAGGACCAACCAAGATGTTTCTTCCTTGCATAGCAAACTAAGAAGCTGAAAAGTTTTTCCTAAGAAGATACGGAAGCGTTAGGTGCCTGAAAGAGGAAATCCTTCTCTTCCTGTTTTGTACCTATTATGTATCGATGATATGTTGAAATCCGCGATTTTACGAATGAATGCCCATCAAAGACCGATCGTCAGATAACATAAGGAGGGAGAATGCCGAGCTAATCGGGAATTTCTTAGTAATGTTCTTATAATGCGCGGGTTTGACTCCTCAATCAAGTATGAAAGATGCATGCGTACTGAAGCCGGAATTCTTTCTGGAAGAAAGAGAGAGTAGTACTACTACTAGCTCTTTGCATTCAATCCTCTAAAAATCCTTATTCATTCCCTTCTCCAAGCAATAGGGTTGGTTTTTAGCAGATTTCAATGGTGTCTAGGAATATGAAGATTGTGACATATTACAAGTTAAGTTCTACATTCCAAAGTAAGTCTCGTTGGGAAAACCGTCTATCTTGCGAGGGGAAGAAGAAGTCTTGCAGCAGCGGTAACATATGTAGGAGGTTTAGAAGAAAGTATGAACGGGTCACTTCTAATCCCGATTCTGCCTTTGGAGCTATAGCTATCTGAAAATTTAATTTTCATTTTTCGTTTTATTACTGATTGATTTCGGCTCACTACCTATAGAGCCTGCTTTGATAGAGCGGCATTGTTACCGGATCCTTTTATATAAGGGGAATTGGCTGGAAGAGAAAGAATCTTAAGCCGGGCATAGCGATTGGCGAACCACAACTCGTGCTTAAAGCTTTGAACCGGCTGACCCAGGATAGGAAGGGAGAGATACCCTCTTGACTAAGATCATTCGCCGCTGACAAGTAGGATCATTCCACGCAGGTCAGTACAGTACTCAAAATCATTCCTTCTTCATTATATAAGTAAGAATTCTTCCTTCAGAGCAACAGGATCCAACTCTTATTTTGAGTAGGATTGTAGTAGGATAGGTTGATTCAATAGGCAGCGGATAGGCTAAGAGCCAAAAGCGCCACCATCACATCAGGTAAGTCCTCTATTCTTATTTATATAGAATGCAAGCCCTGGAAATGAAATATCCTAGTCTAGTATGCCCCAAAGAAGAGGATCTCCGTAGGAGTGGGGTCCAATTGAAAAAGGAGGACCGCTCTTGCCACATCCTAACGAAACAGCTGCTTCCATCTCCCATGGGCATAAAAGATGGGTTTTGAAAAGCACACCGGATCATCGGCGAACGGCAGAACAATAAAATAGTGGAAATCTCGAGAGTTTCAATCCCTTGACCCAGATCGATTGCTTTTGTGGTGGCATAGCCTCGTAGGTGCGTGAGGGGAAGCGATAGGCATAGCTTGCGATGACCTAACAGTCCTTGATTTTTATATTTTTAGTGGAATAAAACGACTTGAAAGAATAGATATTGATAGGGCCAACGGCCCGATGCCAGTAGTTTCACCTTTTTGGGCATTACATTTCTCCATATCTTTCGATCTTGTACCTGGTGATGTACTTCACACAAACAGAGTCTCTAGGAACAACGAGAAAAGATCTCCTCCTTGTCTTCTAGATCAGTACTGCGCACCTCTTTGATCAGGATAAGCTGACTCACGCACGAGACATAGTCTTCCCAAATTGATCCATCTGGGACTCCGTCTTGACTGAAAAAAGCTGGATAGCTCGCGGCAGAACCTCGACCTAAACGATACTACGTAAAAAATGATATATTTAAGATAGTCACCCGGCTAAGTAAGTAACTGGTAGTGGCTGGTAGTAGTTCCCCAACTCATGATGAGCCTATTCTACAGCTCCAGGTTTCAAAACCACGTCAAATCTGGGGTTGAGAGATGGTACTCTAGTTGAATCCACCCCTATCCCATCCTAGTAGGCTGGAAAGTAGTATAGCCCTACTTGAGGGGGGAGTCACGTCCATAGTTTCTAACCCACTGGAATTGAACCTTGAAAGCCCGTTATCCCGACTTTCCTTCTTAGTGACCCGCTGTTCCGCAGCTGCGGCAAAGGAAGGGGTGTTTTCATTTCTCGTCGTAGAGGAAGGAAGGTATTCCAGTAACAGCGGCGAACGGCATACTGAAGAAAAGGGCGGTAGATCTACCTACACTCACTTGCGAATCACTCGATTCTACAAGGAATGAACAACCATAGAAAGATTAGAAATTGAATGAACAACTTTTGTTTAAAAAGATAAGGATCTGCCGCTTCGCAGCGTCTTTCAAACAGAAATGGTATCACATCACTACATTAAGTATTCACTAGCGGATGATCTTTTCTACACTAACCCATAGGGACTCTATCTCTCAATCTCCAAGGAACGCCTGCAATGACGAAAGTTTTTAAATTGATTCCCCTTGTGCCTGCGACACTTTCTTTATAGGTTTGATCTCTTCTGAATGTGCACTCAAACGGTTGCGCTAGAAGAGCGTTATCACGAACCCTATTACCACAATTATAACCCATTATAGGGCTAATCCGACCTCTCAGGGTTATCCCGGCCGCTCTATTGGTAATTGACCCAGCTTGTGCCTAATCCTTACTACGATAAGGGGAATCGTCGCTCACATTCGCATAGTCATTAACCCATTTCCTAGTACGAGAAGTAGACTTCCCTCACCTCCACCAGCAGCTGCCATTAGTGCTACTATAAGGAGGATGACCAGGTGCTGTTCGCTTAACGAGGGATTTGGTACTTTTTTCACTAGAAACAGGTTCAGTCCTCCGAGAGATGTTGCCTCTTTGTTACGTGGGTGTACTAATCTTAGAATGCTGAAAAGGCTTCCTAATCGAGCAGAATTTCTTTCTTTTTACCAAGATCCATCCTCTTTTTTTCTTATTTGAATGCTTCATTATTAGGTGCCACTTTTCGTGAAATGGCTCGATGACCGTCTCATTTACGAAGACTTTTAATCTCATATTTAATGGATTGGTCAGCTGGAGCTTTCTCTGTTCCTTCTTTCTCGCTTCGATTCGCCGGGCTCGATAATAGTCATTTTAATGACTTGGATGAATGAGACTGATCTACGCGCTTGCTCATATCCAAAGTCTCTCGAATCCTCCTATTTAGGTCAGCAAACTCGTTAATCCATTAATCCATCACTTAATCTACTCGAATTCAAAGAATGAATGTCTACCGGCGGCGAATAATGGCAGTGGGAAGGGAACGGTCCGACATTTCCAAGGGCACAGCCAGCTACATCGATCTACCACGCTTATATAATAAGGGGAGCAGCAAGAAAGCATTCGTCAATCAGAATCGGTGCTCAGGCTACCCATGTACAACCTCCACCGATTGCAAAACGGAAGGAGAACTCACTGTCCCTTAATGGGCTTAGCTGCCGTTGGATGGCAGGAAGAAGTCTTTTTCTGCAACAGGTACTAGATCTTCCATTGCCTTACAGGAAACTGGCCCTACATTTACAGGGCGTGGAACTCCAGGTGAAGACCTTATTAAGCACTCCAATTGGGCTTGCTTCCCAAAGATCCTTAGCTTTCTCCCAGGAGTGATACAATGGCAATAGGGGAAATCCCACTATTACTGGCTCTAGGTGGAAAACTTCTTACCCAGAGACTGGAAAACTCTTATGAAAGCCCTTTTTGTTCGCGAAAGAAATGAAACTAACTTCTAAGAGTCCCGATATCCGCTATCAATAGCTTTAGGCACTCTAGATCCGATCCTCGTAATCTATTTTCTAGCTATCGGTAAGTGCGGCAAAAAAGGGATTTTCTCGACGAGAGGAATTTGAAGCGCGAGCCCTATCAACTCTTTTAGAAAAGAGGAATAGTCAACTCCTTTAGAAAAGAGGAATAGTTCCAGTGAGAAGGAATTTGCCCTATTGATCTTGTCCCTCCTTCTTTCAAACTAACTTTATCAAAAATCGGCTTTCTCATAGGCTTGCTCACTTAAGACATAGTACAGAATAGGTCTTCCTCTTTATCCTGCCTTACAAGGTTAGACCCTTACTATCCCTTAGACAATGGATCGATATGAAAGGGATTAGGAATAGAAGGACCTAGCACTATCATAGGAGTCAGTTTTCTCTCAATGTAAGAACTCTCACTAGAGAGGCTTGCTTACCTTATGACTTCAACTGGGAGGGCAGCGGGAAAGCTACTCCAAGTAAACTGACTAGCCTACGCTAAAGAACCTCTTCGCTTTGCTTTGTTCGAGTCACTTCGTCCCAGGGAATTTGAAAGCTTTCGTGTGAAGAGTAAAGGTCAAGCTAGAAAGCCAGGTTCTTTCACCAATCCATCGAGTGTAATTCCTGCTATTGGGAGTTCTGCATTAAAGTGGAAGCTAGCAAAGCAAGCCAGGGAAGCTAATTGCGACAGTTAAGCTCTTTCAAGTTTGTAATATTTTGAAAGCTATCCTGTTACAGATTCTGTTAGCAAGCCATTTTCTTTTTAGCAAGTTTCCGGCCAGCCAATGAGAGTTTGCTTAGGAAAACAGGTAAGAGATTGAAAGGCGTATTTCAAGCAAACCTGTTAGCGATGTACTTCTAATTAGATCAGTTAAGCCATCCGTAAAGGTCAAGCCCTGTCACTCGACTTGGGATAAGAATGCTTTTTCTCAAATCTTCTTATTCTCCTGGCCAGTTCCTCTCCGCGAACTATTAGATCTATCTTAGCTTTTTTATGAGAATACTATCGAGTTACGAAGTAACGT
>JBBYHH010332632.1:0-12264 GCA_038382905.1 Daphne laureola | reverse complement strand
TTTCCTATCCACGACAAAGTTGTTATGTAGGTCAAGATTGGCAAAGCAAGATGTAGCTGTTATTCATGCGAACTGGAAAGTGGTACAATCGCAGAAAGAGAGCATAATCAGAGCATTGGAGAAAGATTTAAAAGAAAGAGTCCCATTAGTGCTTGAGGTTTGCTTTTTCCATTTAAACATACTATTCACTTTTTACTATATATGTAAGTAACATTGTATAAGAGTTGTTTAATGTGTTTGGCAAAATCTAGAGCTTGTCTCGTGCAAATTGAGGGCTTCAAAAATCAAAATTGTTTGCGTTTCTGCAGTTATTTTTTTGTTTAACCTGAAGTAGTGTTATTTCACCACTAGCACTACATGGTAATCAATTGTTATATCCATGTACAAAGAGCTTTTAAATGACTTTGGTTTGGGACAAAAGCTACAAAAATTAAATTAATCTATTTTTAGATTAATGGTCTATAATCTTTGCAAGATGAGCTCGTAATCTGTAATTTAATTATCAAACACCAACGCTATTATGGTTGTGGGAAATGTTTCTGCAGTTAATTTACGTTTGGATATCTGTTATATGGCCAGGATGGGGCGAACACAGAGAAACTTCAGGATTCTAATCAGAAGTCCGCAATGGTGATAGATTTTGGCATTTGCCATGAACAGGAAGAGAGCCCTGAGGCTATTGTTCACGACGAGAGAGAAAATGCCGGTTTACTGATGGAATTGGATGCTTCTGTTGAAGAAAGGGAAAGCCCTGAAAATGTGTTTAGGGTTGAGGAGAATTATGATGCAAAAGGAGCTGGATCTGATATGCATGATGATGGGGATTCTGTTCCTATCTCACCAGAATATGATTCACATAGTTCACCAGAGCAGGTTCCTTCTGATGGTAACAGTGCATGCAACCATATGGATTTAGAAACTGAAACCATTTGCATGAATGATCCAGCTGGGGTTTCTGAGCACTCTGGTGATGTGATTACAGATGATGTTGGTAATCAGGATGTTTCACTACCTGGTGTTGAGAATGTTTGGGGCCGAGATGGCATGCCACATGGCTATCATGATTCTGTAAAGAGCCATGATTACACATCCACTGCTGCATTGTCACTTACACATCAGCCAGCCGGTGAAGGCCCACAAATGCAATTGATTGATCTGGAGTCGCAGTTGCCTGGTGTAAGCGGTCCGGAGGTTCTCGTACATGCTCATCCTAATGATGGTTCATTTGGTTATTCTGACCAAGACCGGAATGATCATCTGCTTCAGTCTTTGTTCAAGGACCAAAGGATATTGTCATACCATAATGAGCAAAACCCAACAGGGTTGAATTTTCAGTCACCAAAAACGGTGTTCCCGGGAAATGGTCAATTTCCAGGGCATTTTGCAGAGCCGCTGCAACCGCATCATTTGTCATTAGAGCGGAGGGAACAGAGGCAACATAATCAGGTTTATGTGGAACAAAGCATACAACAGAACTTTCCTTCTGATGGGGAGAGATACTTGATCCCAAGGCAAGGACACTTGAATTCGGGCAATGTGCAAACCTGGATGACAGATTCTGTCCCCCTCCCCCGAACTACACCATTTCAGCATCAGCTGAGACCTGGAGATATACTGGGTCAGAACTGGTTTCCCAGTGAGCCGGCAGTAAGAGGACGGTGGAGCAGTTCAGATGTTAACATTCCAGGCCCAAGTATGGGCGGTAGTGTGAGCAATGGGGATCAGAGCCTTTTCACTGTTCTATCTCACTGTAATCAGCTGCGTACAACAAATCCTTATGAAAATTCCATGAGCTCCTCTGAGCAGCAGTTCATTTCGCCAAGAAACTACAGATTGATGGCTACAGGAACTCCTCCTGGGATGAGCAGTAATCTAGAGCAATCAGGTCACCCGCTAGATTACCTGGGCGGGCGTGATGCGACCACCTCAATAATGCCGGTACTGCCAGATGAGATTGGATGGATGAACTTGCAACATCAAAACCCTGGTTTGCATGATCCGTTGGGGAAGCCATATCTGAGGTCATGGAACCAATAGCATCAGCAGCAACTAGATTATGTGGCGCCTCACTTTGTTAGTCTGAGTGAGGTATTTTTTTTGTAGGCATGAGAATTTTGAGGTGGCGATGACTTGCGTATACAGTGGGAGAGAATTAATTAGAGGGTGGGTTTTGTACATAAGCAGCTACACAAGAGGAGCCACAATTGAAAGCCGTGTATATATAAAGTAGGGAGTTTTTAGATATGGGGAAAGAAATCATAAAGCTCATTATGCACTGCTAGATTATTAGTATTTGCATTGCATCTCTTTAAATTTAGGTCAGGTCAGGTTAGGTTATTCGTTTTGTTTTGGTGGATGAGTTGGAGCAACACCCCAACAACCTTACTCCGCAGTTAACGAAAATCATCTTCTTCTCTCTTTTGTTGCAGCTAATTAAAAGTGGATTTACTTTTTTTTTTTTTTTTTTTTCCACTTACTTTTAATATCCATTACTTTTGAAAAATAGTATTAAACAAAATAGGGTGGAAATTGGAAAAGGATGATATTTGGCAAGAATAAAGAAGTGGGTGTAAAACAGAACGAAGAAAACTTATGGAGGACGGATAAGAGTAAATCAAAGGATTCTACTTCCGTCTTCTATAAAACACGCTCTGTTTCAAATCCAGCGAAGAAGAGGCCGGAGTTGCAGTGAAGCTCAGAAAAGCAAAAATGGTTTATATATAAAAGCTTGCGGCTAAAGCGATTTTTGACTTTCTAATAAAAACGAAAAGAAAAAGAAAAAACATAATAGTCACGTTTCACACAACTTTCTCTCTTCCCTCTCAAGTTGTTTGTTGCAGTAAGGTTTTGGTAGTTTGTTAATCTCCATTTGTGAAAATGATGAACTCGATCGAGACGACGGAAAGGACTGGAGGGAAGACGAAGCAAGTGATTCGTCTCGATCGTGAATTCGTCATTCCCATTCTCAAGCCTCGTCTCATTATGACCTTGGCTCATCTTATTGGTCCCTCTCTGTTCAAAGTTCACATCTTTTTCTGCTACTTTTGATTCCTTGTTGATTTTCTGTACACTTTGGCTTGGGGTCTGGGTTCGTGAGTTCTGAACTCGAACGTTCGAAAGTTGAGTTTTTTAGGTGAATTAGCTTCACTTTTCTTTTCCATGATTTTGTCACTGTATGATATTCAACAGAGCAGAGTACAGATCGCGCTGAGTTTGTCAAGTTCTGTAAGAGAGTTGAGTACACAATTCGTGCATGGTACCTTCTGCAATTTGAGGATTTAATGGTATGTGCTCTCTCTCTTCTTTGGAATAAGATTTTATTTTCAACAAAACCTTTAACCATCTTTTTCTCTCAGAGTTTAACAATCTGGTTATTTGCAGCAACTGTACACCTTGTTTGACCCTGTCCATGGAGCTCAAAACCTGGCCCAGCAAAAGCTTGCTCCCGATGAAGTTGATGTCCTGGAGCAAAATTTCTTGACATACCTCTTTCAGGTGATGGATAAAAGCAACTTTAGATTAATCACACAAGAAGAGATGGATGTTGCAATAGCTGGACAGTATCTTGTATATCTTCCAATTGCTGTTGATGAAACTAAGGTTAGCCTCTTCTTTGTGTGTTCATCTGGGGAAATGACTCTGTTGATGAGAGCTACATGTATTCTTTAATAGTAATTCTATCATGTTGGTTCCTCTTAATGTAGCTTGATAAGAGGCTTCTGAAGAGGTATTTCACAGAGCATCCTCAAGAGGACCTTCCTGATTCTTCTGATAAGGTGGAGTATAGTACTACTACCTGAGCTTCCTTCCTTATTTCACTGAATCTACAAGTCTAATATATTCATACTACTGTTTTTTTCATGTTTAGTACATTATCTTTTCGGACAACGGATTACTTCTTTTTTGAAAAAGTGGATATGCTTATCGCACTGTCTTTGGACATGGCTCTTGAAGAAGACTCGGTTAGTAGTTTACCCTTTCCTGTTTCTAATCACAACGTGGGGTTTCATATGATCCTTCTTCCTTCCTAATTTAATTGCATTACTCATTGTTTCTTCTTTTGATGTTTTTGCTGTTGTGGTGGTTGCAGGCTAGCTGATCTTATTTTCAGGAAAAAACGGAAAGAAGATCCCAAAAAGGATGATGATGCAGCTGATGATGACGATGATATGTATGTGGAGCGGATACCTCTCGAAAAGATTGAAATAAGGTTGTATAAGGTACCTCTGGAATCAGATAACACAGATGGCACCTCATTGAATTCATACATAACTACTACTATCAATCTACAGTAAAGGGAAAGCAGGCTGCCTCATTGCCCCCCCTCCCCTCCCTCCTTACTATGATCTATTACTCCTAAAACCCTTGTAATAACTCTAGTACAAAAAGAGCAAAGAGGAAGATAAATACTACTAACAATTGTTATTTATTGTCCTAGTTATTCTGAAATTGAACATTAAGGAGATTCAGTTGGCACTTAAAGTTTTGCCTCATTGACAACTTGTTGCCCTCTTAAGCATTTTAGCATCTAGAAATAAATTCGTCGACTCTACTTTATTCAGTTGTATTGCTTGAAATGTGTTCAACTTTCTGGTCATTTTGTCAAACATAAACTTATTGATGATAGTATTTGTAATACCTTTTAGTGAGTTTAACTTGTCACACAAGATTCTGACACCCATATATCTTCTTTTAAAATTGTGTAACTAGGATTTCAAATCTAATCAACAAGGTGACCATCCAAGAGCCAACCTTTGATAGGATAATTGTGGTTTACAGATATGTCATCAGCCTTTTCTTTCCCTCAACTGTTTAAAATAACATACAGTCTGACTCAAACAGGTTAACATAAGTATAAAACAGAAGACTGTTAAGTTTTACTATTTAAGCTGCTTCACCCTTTAGTTCAGAGTTTTCTCTTACCTTTTGCTAGAACACATAATCTTGAGGACAATACTAAGTTGTGCTTAATCTTCTCTCGTACGGAATGATAAATAATGACTGATTGAAAATTTAACTAGTTCTTTATAAAGCCTCTGAAATTACAATGTTTTTTTTTTAAAATGGCAAGTGAAGTATATTGAAAGATGCGCAGATTTTACTCCCACGAGGAAGGGGAGAAAAAATCTGAAGAGTACAGAGTGGATGCAGTGTCTAGTGCAAAATATTATCACACAAGACAAACTGCAATTACATTAGAAAGACATAAAACAAAATTGCCGAAGCCTTCTGCTTTAGAGTCAGGATTAGAATTACAATGTTAAGAGATCTTAAAAGACTGTTAATTGCAGGAAAGCAAGTACAGAAGAAACGACGGAACGAGGAATATATGTGAAGCATTTCAAAAATATCCCTATGGCTGATATGGAAATTGTACTTGTGAGTCTGTCTTTACATTTTTATCACCTTTTTTTGTTATAGTTTTGCCATGAGATACATAGCAGGTTTGCAATATGTTCTGATATTTTCCTCTGAATTCACCGACGCCTAACCAGCCTGAGAAGAAAAATCCAGGACTGACACCAATGGACTAGGTCAAATTCTTAGGTTCTGCTGTTGTTGGACTGGTTAGTTAAGAGATCATGTTTGGTATCTCTCCATGGTCTTTTCTTCTGTCTAGCATCAATTGCAATGAAATGACTTACCATGTCTTCCCTGTTCAGTTTGCAGTGTTTACTTCCCTCGAAATGCCCAAAGCTGATCTCTATATCATGTTCGCCATCGTTTCAACTGTGATTGGTTACGTGGCAAAGACATACTTCACGTACGTTCTTCTTCTTCTTCATGTTAATTCTAAAACATGCTTTGCAATGTGGTACATGCCTACAGTTCTTCTCATTACTGATGAACAATTCATGTCCATAAGTAGAACTAAGAATATTTAAGTATTTCAGGTCGTTCACATTTTCTATGTTAATCAGGTTAAACTTAAAAGAAGGAAGCGTGTCTATAGATCCGTTTTTTATGTCTACTATTCAATAGATAAGCATGAATCTGCAGTGTGTATGTATCTACGGTTAGGTGGATACATTCATCTTGAATTTGGTTTGTTTGAAACTTTTTAGATGAATGTAGGTCTCTTGATTGATGATTAACACTAAATTCATGAATACTACTTGGCATTAGCAATTCTAATCCTGACTCTAAACAAGCTTTTTATGCATGCAATAAAAAGAGCAAGCAAGAAATAAAATACTCCAAAGAGAAAATCTCTGAATACTCTACTGTTTCTCTATTGGACTTTAGGTTTGAACAGAACCTGGCTACTTACCAGAATTTAATCACACAATCGATGTATAGCAACTAGATAGTGGAAGGGGTACGCTTCTTCATCTATGCGACGATGTGATTCAAGAGGAAGTAAGTTTAAATTTTGTTTGCTGTTCACTTTCTAAAAGTTGAGCTTGCTACTTTCTAGCTTTTGAAACTACTCCCTCATCATTACTAAATGGTTATAATACATCTTACATATAAAGTCTAATTTTACTTTATTTCTAGCTGCCATTGATTTTTAAGAGATTTTTCTTAGTGTATAAGACATTTTAAAATGAGTATATTTATTGTGTTAACATCATTATGGTATTGTTTTGGTGAAACCAATTAATTCAAGCCGATGCTACCACTTCTAAACTAGGTAGATCCACCAAGCAAAGTACAAATATGAGTGAGGATTTATTATGTACATAGAAGCTTATGCTGCTATATGCTTCACCAGTCATATCATAATCCAAAATGTGTAGGTAAAAGATGTGATTGTAGCATTCTTTGTATTGATGGAGCAGGGAAAAGCTACAAGGGAGGTATGCATCATGACCAGTTCCTTTGTTCTGTCTGTAATTCTATTTTCCAGATATCGAATTTGGATCGCGTGCTTCTCCTTAACATTGTTTAGTTTTGCCATTACTAGGACCTTGATCTACGTTGCGAAGAACTAATCAAGGATGTTTTTGCGGAGCATTGCAACTTTGATGTGGACGATGCAGTCAAAAAGCTAGAGAAGTTGAAGATCGTGAGTCGGGTGAGAGACATTCTGCTAAGTTTGATGATGTTGTTTTCATCTTCGGTTTTACACTTCTACCCAAATCAGTTAGTACAAAATCACATTCATCCACCAGTTCCTTGAAGTTTGAATTGAACAAATGCCATCCCCATCCATGAACTTTGACAAAAGGAAATCTACTCAATCGAAAGTAAAGAAATAGGACTTGAGAAATTATGAGCTCAAGCCAGAAAAATGATAAAACTTGAAAACCTGCATAAATCTTACTCCTCTGCTTAGCTAACAGAGTTCGATTCCAGGATAGCATTGGACGGTATTATTGTGTAGGAATTAAGCGAGCCAACGAGATTATAGGTGTAACGACGGAGGAGCTTGTCCTCAAGGCAAGACAGGAAGGAGGTGGTTAGGGTCGATGCTCTCATGGTAAGCTGAGATGAACTTTTGAAGTATCTGAATTGAACTTTTCTCCAGTCAAGTAGAATTGAGACATAGAAATTGTCACAGCCAATCTTAAGTTGATGAGATCAAAGCTAATCTGTTGGTTTAGTTCTCAACCTGTCTGATTAACAGTGGTCTGCAGGTGACAGTAGCCGCGTAACGTTGGCAGCCAATGTTCAAGTGCATAATCCTTTGCCTGCAGCTTTAACCATATGTTGATAGAACATCTTGAAGCCCCTTTTTGTTCTTCTAAACAATTTAATAGTATCAGTAACATCTCATGACCTAGCTAGTAAGTGTAATTTAATCTTTGAATAATAGTTGTGCAGTGTAAGTTAGTACAAACTGCAAACGCTGTTGCTGGTAGTTCATTACAGCAAATTAAAGTTTAAATGTACCTTTTGATAATGTTAACACCATTGATGGCTGTGCATATGGTCAAATTTATCGTATGAGATGCGACTCACTCCTGTGCAAGAAACCATATAGATCGATTGTTGGCATTTCAAACTGAAAATGATTCAGGACTAATCTGGACGGTTCCCATGGTTAGAACCTATTTTGTAAATATTTGTAATTTGATGACCAGGAGGAAGTAATATGATAAATTTGGTGACTTGGAGCGAAATATCCCATTTCCAAATCTGCAACACCAGAGAGTTATGAGCGAAGGCGCAAAAAATGGGGAGAGCCATGGCGAGAAGGCCGGTTTTGAACTAACATCTCAAAGAAGAAAATTTGCTTAGGTTGGTACCAAATGAAAGAGAAGAAAGAAAGGAAAGCAGAAACAAACAGAAAAAGAAAAAGAAAAAGAAAGAAACTTTGGGTGGAGCGAATAAATGGGGAAGAAGAAGAAAGATGTAATAAGGTTGGAGCGAGAATCGGTCATCCCCATTATCAAGCATAAGCTCATTCAGGCCTTGGTCAATCTCATTGGTAAACTCACCGTCAAATTTTCTTCGTCATTCTGGGAAATTTTCAATATTTCGTGTTATTATCTGGTATTGTTCTTCCAGTTTTCTGCTGGATTTCTCGTTTCCGTTACCCTAGGGTTTTTTAGCAAAAGAATGTCATTTTAATTAGCTGCACCTGGGTACAAATTCTTCTGAAAATCTTGTACTTGCCTGGTTTTGTAATTAGCAGATGCGAATGAGAGGACATGGTGATTGTTCTATGAGTAGTACCGAGTACTGACCCCATTTGTTGCTATTTCTACTTTTCTTTTTGGGTTATATTTATGATCCTATGATCATCACAATGCTCCCAACAATTCAATATGTGAATGAGCTGAGTGAGTGAGTACACAATCATTTTCTATTCCACAGAAGAAACAGCAGACCATGATGAGTTTTTGAAGTTCTGCAGAAGAGTTGAATACACAATCCGAGCGTGGTATCATTTACAATTCGAAGATCTAATGGTTGGTATAGCAAGCAGCACTTAATTGCCCTAGTTGTATGCCTTTTCGTAGTAGTACATTATTCTTTGACTTCTTTTCCAAGGTTCGGGTCAACTCGGGCTCGGTCTTGCATTCTAATCTAATCTCCCTGTCAACACATGGCTTGCAGCAATTGTATTCCCTGTTCGAACCAGGTTTCGGCGGTCAGAGATTGGAGCAACATAATCTGTTAGCCGAGGAGATAGACGATCTTGAGCAGAAGTTCTTGACAGGTTTAATTAAGGTCGCTTTTGCAACTACTTTTTGTTCCTTTCTAAAACACTTTCTGAGCTTATCTTCTTCTCCCTATAGAAATGATAATTGCATTTCTCCAACTTCCACAATCCCCTACCGAATATGAAGTTGCCCACTTCTTCCTTCAATTATACAGGTGATGGAGAAGAGCAATTTTAAGATAACAAGTAATGAGGAGATTGATATTGCCGCCAATGCACAATATCGTCTGAATCTTCCAATAGTTCTTGATGAAGCAAAGGTCTGTGACTGTAAGTCCTTTTTCTTTTCTGATTATTATAATCACTATCTGAAGGTCTTACATTCTCAAGGGTTCCTGATTATTTTCAAAATGCATGTAACTTAGTCATATCTACTAAACACTCTTCTCCTCTCGTCTGTAGCTTGACAAGAAGCTTTTAACAGCCTATTTCTCAAAGAACCCTCGTGAAAACCTCCCTCACTTTTCTGATAAGGTATTTCTCTGAATCAAGCACATATGATTAGCAAGCTAATTTAAACCTCAGTATGACATATATGTGAATCAACCGTCTTAGGACATTCTGCTTACCATAGATGAACTTTAAGAGGCATTCCTGAACTGTTGTCCGCTAGGTAAAAGTTCACATGGGAATCCATTGTTCCCGTAAGTAACATGATCAGAGATTTCATAGTGTAGATAACAATAATAATAATAATTCATTCAACAGAATAAGGAACTCTGAAAATTGAGTCATAACTTTAATTTCAGTCAGAAATATAGACGAAGACTGTTGTTGTTACAACATATAATGAGACCACAAACTGCTTTACTCTTGTCTCTTGTTTTGATTACAGTTACAAAGATTATATAATGGAGATGCTCTCTTGTTTTTTCAGTTCATTGTGTTCCGCCGAGGTTTTGGAATTGATCGTATGACTGCTTACTTTGTTTGGACAAAGATAGACAACATAGTTGCTCGTTTATGGAAATGTTTCCTGAAAATAACTGGGTCAGTGCTCTCCTCAACTCTTCATATTCTGATTGCTTAATAGTTCAATCAAACAAATCCACAATGTTTTGCTCAGAATGCCAAGTTATGTACTTTGATTATTTGATCTCGATTCTACCTCCTGCGCTTTCTTGATTGCAGGATAAAATGGCTTTTATTCAGAAATAAAAGCAAAGAGGTTAACAAAGATAAAGCAGAACCGGTTGAACTTAAAATTGACAATAAACAAGAAGGCTTATATGTCGAACGAGTTCGTATCGAGAATATGACACTCAGGTTTGAGGTGGCAACTAACTCTCATTATTCAGTTCTTTAAATTGATTGCATAATTTGCGGTTGCAAATGCTCATGTTCATAGCAAAGTGTGCAGTGGCATTATATCAGATCTCGGTTTTCTTACGATTGGCCTTCTGTGCATCCTTTGAAAAATGGCTAACAAACAGTGGAGCTTTATGTATGGTTTGGTTAGACATGTCACATACACTTTAGATATCTGAAACTGTATGTAACATAGAGTTGCTTATATCTGCTTGTTGAACCACATAGGGTTCAATTATTTGCCCATAGTGCAATGCATTGCATGTTTACTAAAGATATTGTCTCTGTTAATTGTTTCCATATTTGCTTGTTATGTCAACCCAGCATTCAGAACCTGCTGAGCCAAATCACAATTCAAGAGCCTACTTTTGAGAGGGTTATTGTTGTTTACAGGTATTTGCTTCTCTTTGTCAAATATCACAAGAATTTTGTCTTTACCACCAGTTTCCTAACCATGTAATCTCCTCAGCAGAATCTAAGAAATACAAACCAGTTATGTTGTTGGTGCTTTTTACCTATCCATCTGTATTTGGACTCAGTTAGACATTAATGACCTTATTTACGTATTCCTTCGTAAAAATGCATTAACTTCTTGTATAAAGAATGTAACGTTATCTCAGTCTGCAGGCGGATTGCTAGCAAGAAAGATAAGCTGAGGAACATATACGTGAAGCATTTTAAGAACATTCCAATGGCTGACATGGAGATAGTACTAGTGAGAATTTGTCTCTTCCTGCCCATTCTCCATCTACTGCCATTAATGAACAAAGTGATGAGATGTTGCACCTTTTTTTCAATTAACAGCCTGCGAAGAAAAATCCAGGGCTAACTCCTAAGGACTGGGCTGTGTTCCTTGTTTCTGCCACTATTGGACTGGTCAGTTGTTAAAGAGTATAGCTCTGCAAACTTGGGTATTAATAGCTTTTTCCATAGTAACCAGTTTGTTACTTCTTTTACAGGTCACCATAATTAGTTCGCTTAGTGTGGCAAAAGCTAATGTCAAGGTCATCTTTGGTATTCTGACTGCAGTGGGCGGTTTCTGTGTCAAAAACTACTTAGCGTTAAGTGTCTTGTTCTTCTTTTATGTATTAGAATCACTTCTCATACTTTATTATCATTCTGAACTTGTTGCCATGAATGTGCAAACATAGTTGCATTAAGGTGCTCCATGATGATGAAAAGTTTCCAGATTTTAGTGGAAATTTGAAGAAATCATTTAGGGCATTTTAAGTTTGTGTAGGAAGAAATCTCTGATTGATAACTATTTCAGCAACTAATCACAACTTCTGCACGCCAATGACAACAAGCCTCCTATTTGCTGATTGATTTGCTTATGTTACATGCAGGTTTCAGAGCAACTTGGCTAACTATCAGAGCTTAATCACAAAGTCTGCATATGATAAACAAATGGATAGTGGAAGAGGGACCCTGCTTCACCTTTGTGATGAAGTGATCCAACAAGAAGTGAGTCTTGTGGATCAAACTCTATAACTGCAAATCACCTTTTTATAGTTCAGCTCTAAGAACCTAAAAGACATTAATAAATATAGAAGGTCCAACCTTTTTCATCGTTCAAAGATCCAGAAGAAGAGCACAGATATCAGTTTTAGGAATTTTGTTGTTCTCATGATGGACATTAACTGAATGTACAGGTCAAGGAGGTGATCATTTCGTTCTTTGTTTTGATGAAACATGAAGAGAACCTTAGCAAGGTTTATAATCTGTCCCCTCCTCTTCTCAACTTACTCTTGCTACTCGTTGAACTGTCGATCACCAGGCTGTTGCTAACTTCTTACAGGAAGATCTTGATAGGCTGTGCGAAAGTCTTATCAAAGATGAGTTTG
>JBBYHH010332521.1:0-12264 GCA_038382905.1 Daphne laureola | reverse complement strand
GGGTTGGGAAGGGTTTGGGGTCGAGTTTGGAGACTGGAGAATGAAGAAGAAATGAAATCCACCAAGTTTTCGGGTTTGAAACCCGAGTTATATTTTCTGCCCAGGGGTTCCAGGCGATCGCCTGCCCTTTTTCTCCATCGCCTGCTCCTTCGCCTGGTCCCCTATCTTGTTTCGTCTGGGGTCAGGTGATCGCCTACACCAGGCTCCATTCGCCTGGCCGGTCGCCTGGCCCGCTGGCCATTTCATTTCATGGATCAGGCGATCGCCTGCACCAGGTCTCCTTTCGCCTGGCCGGTCACCTGACCATCGGCCCACTTTCAAATTTAGGTTCAGGCGATCGCCTTCCAGGAGCCTCGCTTGCCTGGCCGGTTGCCTGAGCCTCTGTCCCCTTTTACTTTGGGTCCAGGCGATCGCCTGGTAGGGAGCTCCTCTCGCCTTCCCGGTCGCTTGGGCCCCAGCCCACTTTTATTTTCCTTTTTTGAACCTCTAATGATCGCCCACCCTACGGTGCGGATCGCCCGTGGTTTACCTGCAACACCCGGAACTTGGAAAACTCTATTTCTTTCTACCACCGTTCCATCGAATCCAACCATGCTAGTTCAATCACCAGCATACTTCAACAATACTTCAATATCATGCACTAAACAACACTCACAGTGCAATTGAACTTGAAATTAACAACTTCCACGTACCTTAATGCACGTGACAACTAGCCCTCCGGCCACTCTCCTCCGAAAAATAAATTCCTGCTAATAGTGGGTGTAACATAACTGATCGCAAAGCCATGCTCTTATCCATGTCCTTACCCTTACTCTTATCCATACCTTAAACCATGCTCTGATACCAACTTGTCACCACCCCCTCCATGCACGACCCGGTACAAGTGGACGCTGGGCTGAAGGGGTGGGGTGACAGTCGCTTAACCTGTAAAACAAGCAGCCAATACAGTGGGTTGAATCCACACCCCGATCCCTGGATCACATTTGCTTACATTACCTTACTACTAACACACAACATTTCAGCTACATAAAATTCCTGCACTTTAGCAACATTCAAATTCCTGCACTTTCAAAAATCATAGACAAATAAAACTGAGCTCTTCTCAGACCAGATGCACCAGAAAGGACGTCTTGTCCTTTCACTATTGGGCAAGAACTCTCGGATGAAGTAAACTATTCAGAATTCAGCATACATCACATCGTATAGCAAAGTAGCTGAATATATGCCAAACTTTAAAATCCTTTATCATAATTCTCATCCATACTTACGTCAAACATTAAGGAACCATGGATAATGGTAATTCTTGTACTCATACACAATAGTCATAATCTGAAATCATGTAACAATTATCATTCATACAAAATCTCATGATGGAAATCCATGCTAACATGTGCGTATGCATCCACACCTACAGAGCCTGACATAACTGACCACCTTCAGATCACTGTTGCTGCTGCTAACATAAACATAAAGGAAATAACCGTTAGACATTTCATTAATAGTGTTTATCCAGAAAATCCGTATAATCGATTATCATAACCATACACAGTCCATTACTCATAGCAAAATCAATCCATTTTTCCATATCATTCATTTTCCATTTCATATACTTTCCATATCATGCTTTTCCATTTCATAACATTTTCTTTTTATACCTTGTTCCATTATCATACATTCTTTCACATATCATAATCATTTCTCAATCGGGTTCACCCCCGTCCCTTTATCATAAATCATAATCACATTTAGAGCTAAATTGTACCAGACGCGGCTACGCCGCGGGTCTAGGATCATAAGCTCCTGAAAAATATTATATCATGATAGGGATGAGTTCCCGAGAGAACTCAATAAGGGTTGAGGTAAGAATAAAGGTCTAACGAACAATACCTGCAATGATAATGTTAGTATGCACAGTATTCACTATACTATACAACCTATATATAAATCATGAATGAGTGATATGCAATGCATAGAGTTAGACATTTCCTTTCCCATCACGACGGCCCACGATGTTAGTATTTCAACCAAACGGAGTTCCCATAACATAACATAACATGCGCATGGCACTAGTAAGGGGCGTACATCCCCATAACCGTCATCATCATAACATAATGGCATAACCGTATGCCCATATATATCAGGTTCTCAGAAATGATCACGCGGGTTGTGATCACGGAACCTCATTAATCCATCAATCATTATCCATCAATTTTGTAGAAATGATCACACTGGTCATGATCACGGAACCTCATAAATCCATATCGATCACTGGGTGATCGCGGAACATCATCCTCATAGGGGAGTTGCAAGTCCCACCGTTGAAAACCTACACACCTCTACCCTTACCATATAGCTAGTCTCGGGAGTCACCGGGCCCCACCCTTGGCCCGAGGCTAGCTTCAACCAACCCAAATTATATCGAGCATCCCAATAATGCATATTTAAGAAGGTTGAGCCCTTACCTGGTAAATCTCAGACGTATGGTGTCATCCGAGCCATTTCTTGTTTGCTTGTACACTTTTCCATAAATCCTTCTGGTAATCCTTTCCTTGATGCTCCGGTAACCGTTATCAACTCTAGACAATCATACAAGTAATACATAGTCAATTTCCATCATTTCAGTTTCTGACCTTCCGACACTTAGGAAATTTTTCATTTCTGGCCACTTTTTAAAAAGTGCCAAAATTTGCCCATTCTTTCTCATTCTATTCTTTACCTTTTAAACAACCATTCCCATCATAACTTAGCAAATAACATCACTTATCCTCAACTTTTCCTCACTTTAATATTTCGGCCCCAATTTCTAAATTGGGCAATTTTTGTCCAAATTCAACATAACTTCATATACAAGTAATATACCTAAGTATATTATCATCCATAATTTAACATTCAACTTTCCCTAATTAATCCTTCATCTTTTTCCTCTTGAACAATTCGGCCCCAATTTTCAAAATGGGCCAAAACCTATCCAATTCCTTCACAACTTCATTTTCATACTTAATAACTAACTTTAAGACCATCCATGAACAAATATTTAACTTTTCACAAATGTTCCTTTACATTTTCATCCTTAATCAAATCGGCCTCAACATTGAAAACGCACATTCATTGGCCAAACTTTCCTATCATTTCACTTATGCATAAACCACCTTACTTTAACCTCAATTATCATCAAATGTCCCAATTTCCATCAACTAACATCAACCATAAATCTTGACTAACAAATCGGCCATAGTGAGAAAACATGGAAAACATTATTTCCTTCGCATGTTTTCATCCAATAATGGTCCTAAACATCTAAACAACATCAGCTATGCACACTTTTCACATTAAACAACAATCATCAATTCGGCCTCTTCATCCAAAACCAACCATTTCATCTTTTCTTCATACTTTTTATACTAATTTAGGAGCTCCATAACACTCCTAATTCACACCAATTTACACATTTAGCATTGAATCACCATTTTCAAATTCCAACTTTAAATTCGACCCAAATTAGAACATAACCATTCCTTGTTATTCAACACTAATTCCAAGCATTAAACTTGTTCAAAAACAACCCAAGAACACAATAAAAATACCATTTCAATTTTTGGATCAACTTTGATCAACTTTGACCATTCTTGACCATTGCCTATTTCAATGATTCAAGGCTATTCACCAACATGAAATGTGTTCATAATCATCCTATCAACACTTTAGAATCATCATTTCATCTCATTACTTCATAATTTATGAAATCCCAATTTTCCCCAAATTGCCCATTCTTGACAATTTGAATCATGAGAAGGAATGAAGTAATGGTGATGCTCCAAGCATTAAACATGCTCATAATAAACCCAATTACACTTTAGAATCACTAATTCAAGCCATTCTTCAAGCCCTAAATTCGAGTTCAAGAACACTTATGAACCCTAACTTTGAATTTCTACCAATCATGAAGATTTAGTGAAGGAAAGGTTGCTAACACTTCATAAAGACCATTAATCAAGCTTACCTTAACCAATTCTTGAAGCAATTGAATAAAAATCTTCCCTTAAAGACAACCTAAAATTCGGCCATATGGAGAAATGAGGAAGAAATGAGCTCAAATCCACTCCTAATCAGAGTTTTAACAAGAATCCTTCATGAGAATGAGCTTACCTTTCAAATTGTTGAAGAATTCATGATGAGATGATGAAGTTTTGGAGAATATGAAGTACAACCATGGAGGAAGCAAGAGCAGAAATTTGGCGGTTTTGGAGACAGAAAGAAGGTGAGTTTTTGTGTTTTAATGCATTTTTCACCTTTCTTTACCAAATAGTATACTTATACCATTTTTACCCCATTTCTTATCCATTTCAATTACCATAATCAACTTAACTCATCTTAATTATGGTACAAAATTATGTATCCAACATAATTCCAATTTTGGTCAATTTTGTGAAATGACCATTTTGCCCTTTGAAGTCAATTTTGGTAAAACAACCCAGAATTCACGTACCAATTCTAAAATGTGAATTTCCATGGAAATGAACCTCCATTGAAGTCCCGGGATATCATACTTAACAGAAAATATGCCTCGCATGCCTAAATCAGAGTCCCGGTACAAAAGCATCCGGTCCCCGAATAAAATATTCGGAGAAATTATCGTCGTACTGGGGTATACTGTAACAGTAATGCCATTATTCAGAAAAACACTCCATCAGGTTCATCAGATTGGTCAATCAGTGCAAAAGTTAAACATGTTGATCTATGAATAATCGAGGAGAGGCGAGCTTTATGTTTCAAACATGTGATTTGATAGTCAAAATGTTGGTTTGAAAATTGATGATCGGATGTCTAAGTGATGAATTTCATTCATACAGGTACAAATTTGAAATCAAGGTTGTTGATCACACTATTGGGAGTTCCGTTGTACTGTTTGACAACATTGCGTCAAAGCTACTTGGTTGTGATGCTTTAACATTTTCTAGAATCAATAATCAGGTATAGTGTATTGTCTCTTGTTCATGTTCATTGCTTTCTTTGTATTTATGCTTGCTCATATATGTACAATTTGATTTGTAGGCTGAATTGCATCGTAGAATTTGATAAACTGAATGGCATGAAACTAATGTGGGAAGTGCAGTTAACGAACTTGATTATGCATATGAATCGGATATATTGCTAAAGTCGATCTCTGTTATAAGTTATCTAATCATTTGTATTGTAACATTTGTATTTAACAAAAATATACAAGTGTCTTTATTTGTGATATCTAAAGAGACAAACTATGAATTCCACCTGTTAGCGAAAACATCGCCGGCATCTGGGAAGCGTAAGATTGATGACAAATAGCCCCAGGATGTTCAGTCGATAAAACGGTATATTTTTCCCTTTGAATACTAATAGTGATAATATTGTATGTATACACATAATCAACGATTTTCTAATTTTCTCATGTGAACTGCTAATTAGAAAAATAAAAGGAAAAGACAAGCTGTATTCAGATGTTGTAGCGAGCGAAGGAAGTGAGTTGTCAATAGAAAATATGCCATCAGAGGCAGGTAGTACGTCGCTTTTGGAATTGTTTCTTACCAAAAATCCATATTTCCTTTTAGGAACTCATTTCCAATGAAATTCCACTCAATTCTCATTAACTTGACCTAAACCGCCATTTAACACTAACTTTTTCCATTTGACCATTCCGGCCCTAAACATGAGAATTGAGCAATCCACATCAACAAATACAATCATACAATTAATAAGGAATCAAATTCCTTCATTGCAATTTTTCACTTCTCACACTTAGGAAAATTTTACATTTTCGGGCCACTTTTTGAAAAAGTGCTTAAACTTTCCAATTCTTTCCCATTCTTTCCATAACCTTTAAAATGACCAATTTCATCACTACTTAGCAAATTATAGTATTTTCCCTTAACTTTTCCTTCTTTGAACTTTTCGGCCCAAACTTCTAAATTGGGCAATTCTTGTCTAAACTTAAGGTAACTTCATATACAAGAAACTTACCTAAGTATATGATCATCCATAATTAAACATTCAACTTCCACCACCAATCCTTAACCTTTCCAGCCTTGTACATTTTAGGGCTCATTTTCCAAAATGAGCCAAAACTTATCCAATTCCTCTATAACTCCATTTACATACTAAATAACTAACTTTAACACCATCCATAAACAAACATCTTACTTTTCATAAACATTCCTCATCTTTTCCAAACATGGACAATTCGGAAAATACTTTGAAAAATGACATACATATGTCCAAACTTTCTATCATTCCACTTATGCATAATCCACCTTACCTAAACCTCAATTATCAACAATCATTCCAATTTCCACCAACAATCATAAACTTTAAACTCATACCAAAATTTTGGCCATTATAAACAACACATGGTAAACATTATTCCTTTCACATGTTTCCATCATTTCAGGGTCATAAACCCTTAAACAACATCACCCAAGCACAATTTACATAATAACCATCAACCTTAAACTTCATCAACAAAATTCAGCCAAACCACAAAACCAACCATACCATCTTTTCTCCATGTATTTTATACTAAATTAGGAGTCCCTAAACACCCCTAATCCATAACAATTCACACCATTAGCATTGAATGAACACTTTTTAAATTCATCATACAATTCGGCCATAGGTAGATCAATACCTTCCCATGTGATTATCAACTTATTCCAAGCATTAAAGTTGTTCAATAACAACCCAAGAACACAATTGAATCATCACTTCAACACAATTCAATACTTTGATGATATTCACTCCATTTTGGCAAACTTTGACCACAATTGACCATGACCTTAATCAATGATTCAATACTACTTCCAAGCACTAAAGATACTTAAAAACATCTCTAGAACACGTTTTTAACCTTACTTTATCTCAATTGTACACTTTGATTCTCCACATCAAAATTTTGCCCTTAAGCCTTAGCTCAATTATCCATGATGAATTGACCAATACTCCAAGTATTAAACATGCTCTAATACCACCCAAGAACACTAATTAGGCATCAATTTAAGCTTCCCCCAAATTTCATTCAAGAACATACATGAACCCTAGCTTTGATTCTTGCAATTCATAATGAAATGATGAAGTAAAGCTTGTTTCTAGTTCAATTCCATCATTAAAACATGCTTACCTTCATAATTATTCAAGCAATTGAAGAAATCCTTCACCCATCTTCATCTTGATTTTTGGAAGCCCTTGGAGAGGAAGAGAGGAGTGGTTTTCCAACTTGTAATCTTACTTTTATGAAGAATCTCACATAAAACGATGATTACGTTCAAATTTGGAAGCTATTTGGTGAAGGTTTTATGAAGGTTTTTTCAAGAAATAGTGAGGGTGAGGGAAGGTGAAGGTTTGATGAAGAATCTCACACTTTTACCATTTTGCCAATTTCTTTTCCGTTTTCTTCCCGTCTCATCTCCGTTCCAATCACCATAATCCACATAAATAATCTTAATTATGGTACAACATTATGTATCCATTATAATTCCAATTTTGTCTGATTTTGTAAAATGACCGTTTTATCCTTTGGGGTCAATTTTGGCAAAACGGCCCAAAATTCATGTACTAACTCAAAATACCTCTTTCATATACTTTCCATCAATTGACACTTAATATTTCAACTTACACATCCATTTTCCCCCCAATCTTCCAAAAATGACCATTTTGCCCTCCGAGATGAATTTTGGAAAAATGTCCCGGAATTCACGTACCATTTCAAAATGTGAATTTCTGGGTGAATAAACTTTTATTGAAGTCCCGGGACATCATACTTGACCAGAAACGTGCCCTACACGAATAAAACAGAGTCCCAGTACTACACCATCCGACCCCCAAATAAAATATTCGGAGAAATTACCGTCGTGTTGGGGTCGACTGTAACATAAGAAGGTGAAACATTAAGATCAAGCAAGGAAGGAGCTTACATTTTTGGATCAAGGAATTAAAATATTCCTTAAGCAATTTTTTCCAAGGGTGAAAGGTACTTGTGAATTCAGCCTTGTTGTATTTTATGTGTTCTATCTTCTCTTATATATTCTTGTATAAATGAGCATGATATTTGTGAGATGTCATGCCTTTTAATCTTCCACGAAATCATGTGTTTGTATAAATATGAACATGAAATGAGAATCTAAAATATCTAAAATCTCCAGTTTAGTACATTCAGACTTGTATGGTCTAATGAGAGTGATATCTAGAAATGGTTTTAGATACTTTATAACATTCACTGATGACTATACTCGATTCACCCACGTATTCTTACTCAAAGCTAAGGTAGAGGCCTTATCATACTTTGAGAGGTATGTGAACTTGGTTGAGAACAAATTGGGTAAGAAGATCAAGTCTTTGAGGACTGATAGTGGTGGAGAGTATAGTTCATTAGCATTTGAGTCATTTTGTGACTCCAAAGGCATTCAAAGAGAGTTCACCTTTCCTTATACTCCACAACAAAATGGGGTGTCCGAGAGGAAGAACATAACTTTAATGAACATGGTGAGGTCCATGATGGAAAAGGGCAATTTGGACATCACTTATTAGAGTGATGCATTACTATGTGTGGTGCACATTCTTAATCGAGTGCCTACCAAGAACATTGACACTACTCTATATGAGTTATGGAAAGAAAAGTCCCTGAACTTGGTCTATATGCATCCTTGGGGGTGTTTGGCCTATATACATGTCTTGGGCCATCCATTGGGAAAATTGGGATAGAAAGGGAACCAATGTGCTTTTCTGAGTTATTGTATAGAATCAAGGGGCTATGTGTTCTTAGACATAAGTCACAAGAATGGTTTGGTTTTTGAGGCCAGGAATGCCAACTTTGTGGAATGTGAGTTTCCTAAAATTAGTGAATGTAAAGACATAGTTTTTTTTTGTCCAATCCTTGAAGAGGATAGTTGCCTCCACATGAGATGTCCATATTGATGTACCTCTAACGGAGCAAGAGGTTTCTCCACTCAATCCTCCTTTGAGAAGATCAAAGAGGGAATCTAAAGAACCCAAAAGATGGGGACTCTCGGAGGGTGAAACTTACTTGGTTACATCAGAAGTTGATGAACCAAACAACATCAAAGAAGCTCTTGAAGGTGCACAAAAAGATGAATGACTATAGACAATGCATGAGGAATTGTCCTCAATGCATGTAAATTGTGTGGGGAGTTGTCAGATCTTCTTCCTGGAAGAAAGGCCATTGGAAATAAATAGGTTCTTAACATTAAGCAGAATTCTGATGGAAGTATCGAAAGATGCAAGGCACGATTGATTACCAAGGGATTCACACAGAAGGATGTGTTCATTTTAAAGACACCTTCTCACTTGTAGTGAAGTTTAATTCCATCAGAATACTACTTGCTATTGTAGCAAAGTTGGATTTAGAATTGCATCAAATGGATGTAAAAACGGTCTTCCTCAATGGTGATTTGAGTGAAGAGACATATATGAAACAACCTAAAGGATTTGTTCAAAAAGGTTGTGAGAACAAGGTATGTAGACTTAAGAAGTCTACCTATGACCTTAAACAAACTTCAAGATAGTGGTACTTGAAGTTTCACAATGCAATTACAAGCCATGGTTTTGTAATGATGCATGAAGACCATTGTGTCTACTTGGTCTCATCTGGATCCAACTATGCTGTTGTGACCTTGTATGTAGATGACATACTAATACAAAGTAGTGGGCTTGAGTTAATGAAAACCATTAAAGGATGGTTCTCCTCTACCTTTGATATGAAGGATATGGGGGAAGCTTCTTTCCTTCTAGGTGTAAAGATCTACCAGAATAGAAAGGATAGGTTGTTAGCTATTTCGCAAAAGTCTTATATTAATAAGATTCTAGAAAGATTTAACTTGACAAACTCAAAGCCCATGAACACCCCACTTGTTGTGACCCACCGTTCCAACTGCTTGCTAGAGCACAGAGGGAACTCCTATGAATGACGTTTCACAACTCCCAATATCTTTCGTAAAATCAATTAAAAGGTTTTAAAAAAAAAAGTTCACGAAAGAACTAAGCAGTCCAGACACGACCCGAGGTTCAGATTGCGTTTACTTTAAAAGTAAGAAAGAAATAAAGAAAATGCAAGTAAATAGGATCGAGCTGCTCCAAGTCTTTCTATGTTGTAGTCCTTCAGTTGCACAACTGGAGGTGTCCATCCCGATCTTCTCTCCAGTTCATGATCATAGTCAGGTTCCTTGAAAGTTTTATATGACGGATATGAGAACATATTTAAACAAGTAATAATTCAATTATAAGTAACTTGTAAAGCAAGTAGTGAAAGAGAGAAGGGTTTAAGGGACTTACAAGGGGATTGTGGCCCCCGTGAGGAAGAATGTTTGGCCCTGACTCGACAAGTTAGCATAATCCCAGTTCTTAGTTCCACCTTTTGAAGATGCTTCACATTGTAATTTTAACTCCTAGTGTGGTCTCGGTTCAGTGTTTGGTCTTCTATTGTTTAATTCTCCGAACTCCCAGTCATTAGGTTCCCAACGGTATTATTAGTAGGTGAAACGTGACAATAGTTCAATTATTATATTATACTTTATAAGTTAGGAGTATGATAATATCCTCTTCCAGTTTCCATAGTTTAAAGTTATTAATCTCGTGCTCGTTATCCAGAAAATTTTCTTAGTTGTTGAATGCATAACTTCGACATGTTTCTCAATGATATTGCATCGGGGCATGTTACAAGTATTCTTTTATTATTGATATCAGTACTGTCGTTCAAACTTCACAGTTATATTATTGTATTTAATATAGCCAAAGTAATCTCATCTGTAAATAGTAATTCTTATTATAAGACTTCTCTTTGTACTTTGTATAGTAGATCTTACATTGTTAGTATTACATCTAGAAGTTCACTATCATTACAATTTGGAAAATTCCATAGTAGTAACATTTCTATAAACTATCTAACATTATCTGTCAGATACGAGCTTCCATTATCCTTCTTTAGTCTTTTGTCTTCCTTCAATGCATTTACTGCTTGCTCCTTCGGTTTCTCTTACCGATGACACATTGCTAACCATTTCTTTAGTATACTTCTCACCAAAACCATCAAATGAAGTAATTGGCCTTCTTAGTGATTACAAGAGAACCCCCTAAGTTAACCATACTTTCATACTTCAACAATAGCTAGATAATGCTATTAACAATATGAAATAATTTTCACAATTCATTTATCAACATGAAAAATCCATCAAGGATTTATCCTAGTAATTAAACCATAGGAACCTATTGAAATAAAAAAATATATAGGTTTCGGTCCTCTTAAATCCTTCAATTGAATTCAACAATCAATAACATTTCTCATCAACAAACATATAAGTAATTCATCATACCAATCTTGCAACTCAGTATTGAGCAGAAATCATACAAATAGGGAAGGGGAAGAAGGTTTCTCACCCTTCGTGTCACTGGCAAGTTCACCGGCAGTGGACCCTGCCCTATCTCATGATTAGTCCGCCAGCCCGAGTTGTCGATGTCTCCGTCTCTCTCTCTCATTTACGCTCCTGAATCGATGAGCCATTCCCAGTCCAGCTCTCGCCTGGCTCCTTACCGATGATTCCACAAGCAGCTGGCAGGAGCGTCACCCACATTCCTCGCTCGCTGTCCTCACATTCCAGCTGAGAGATGAAGAAGAAAAATAGAACATCGGATCCTTACCTCCAGCTCTCGTTATCGCCGACAAAACCCCTCCATCATCGGCATCTCTCCACCATCACCTGTCGCTCCATCGCGTCATCTCCCTCAGTCATCCATCATGAATTCCTCTGTCATTGATCAAGAAGAGAAGATGATAGACGGTTCCCCTCCATCGCATCTTTGCCAAAAATGCCACATTCCCATCACCACTGCTCTATCGTTGATCATTGTCTCACCTCTGTCCAGTCCAATTTGTGATGAACAGAGAAGAATCAAGAAGATGTAGAAGTCTGGTTCGATTCTGATCTGTTCTACTTTCCCTTCTTGTTACCAATATACTTATATATTAAACAATAATATAATCAGTCCTCCAAATTTCATTAAACTTACAAAAGAACCTCATTTGACCTTTTTCTTGCGTTTCAGTCATTTCCTTAACTTAGTCCATTTTGCTTCTTTACACAATGATCCTCTATTATTTCTTTCTTCTTAGTTCAGTCATTCCACTTATTTTTCTTCCATTCTCAATTTTTATTTTTCATAAAATCTAACTCAGTTTTCTATTTATTTACACTTTGATCCCTAATCTTTTAAATCACTTCAGTTGTG
>JBBYHH010332189.1:0-12266 GCA_038382905.1 Daphne laureola | reverse complement strand
GCTAGAGTGGAGCTGAGTATAGCTACTTCTAGCTATAGTAAGCTGACAATGAGCTGGATTTAGCTACTTCTAGCTAAGATAAGCTAATACCAAGGTCCTGTGAGCTGGAGTGACCTGGCATGAGCTGACTTGAGATAAGTCTAGATACTTCTAGCTAGAGTTGAGTTAGGGGAGCTACTTCTAGCTACCCTTAAGCTGTTATGAGCTAAGTTTAGATACTTCTAGATAAACTAAGCTGAGGTGAGCTGAGGGAAGCTTCTTCTAGATACCCTGAAGCTATGGTGAGCTAAGTCCAGCTACTCCTAGCTATGTTGATCTTATGTGAGCTACATATAGCTTCCTATGAGCTTAAACTTAGCTCCATGAGCTTAAACTTAGCTCCATGAGCTTAAACTTAACTCCATGAGCTCAAATACCACCTCAAACGCTCTTGGTACGACCATAATTCCAACAAAAGGGAGAGTCAAGTTTGAGCCTCCATCCAATTCAATACCGAAAGACATACTCTCTTTCAATATAAAGGCGGAGGCAAGTTTGAGCCTCCACCAAACTTAAGATCGAAGGATATAATCCTTCGATACAAATGGAGAGGCAAGTTTAAGCCTCCACCCAATTCAAGACCAAAGGACACACTCCTTCGACACAAATATTAGAATTCCTTAGTGCACCAATAACTTTTGAGGTGGTACTCTAGCTCAGTGGAGCTGTGAGTAGCTCGACTTTAGCTCATCTTCACAAAAGGTAGCTAAATGTAGCTCAATGTTAGCTTACTATAACTAAGAGTAGTTGTGGTTAGCTCCCATCAGCTCAAGTTAGTTAAAGGTAACTAACTCCAACTCATGTTAGCTAAATTTAGTTAAGTTTAGCTCAAGTTAGTTATAAGTAACTAACTTCAGCTCGTTTGAGTCTTGAAGAAGAAAGAACAACTAGAGCACTTTTGTTTGATCAAATTAGGGGTATTTTGGTAAATGTGCATTAATGAGCTTAAAGGAGCTCAAATATGTGAAATGGAATCAATTGGAACTACTTTGTGTAATTCTAACCTTACTTAGTAAAGAAAATCACTTTTGGCCCCAAAGTAGGGGTATTTTGGTAATTTTGGTACACTTGTGTGCAAGGTGTATGCATCTTGCACCATAGAATAACTCCATGTTGGTGGTTACTAGGATGGTCGGCCATATGGGTGGAAATTAAGGCATGAGTGCTTTATTTCCTTTATGGAGTTAGTGAGGTGGTTACCTAGTTAGTGGGCTAGGGAAGTTACTAAGGTGAGGGGTGATCGGAGGCTGAAATGGGCAGCCTAATAGGAGGTTATCTAACCTCCATTCCAACCGCCCCCTCCATGTATAAGTGGGTGAGGAAGGGGGAGCCATTTCACTAGTTTTTGGAACCTTTGTTTCTTCATCTTCTTCCTTCATTATTCTGTCATCCTAGTGCCGAAATCTTGCTTGTTCCTTGGAGCATTAAGGGTGAATTTACTTGTGCCCTTCAACACAACATCTTCAAGGTGCATTCTCCAAGTCTGCCCTGTTCCTCTTCTCTTGGAGTTTAATTCCGCCATTGTTGCAATCTTCAAGCTAGGAAGGAGTAAACGTAAGGAGGAGTAAGGATAAAATAATCCTTTAACAGTTTTCCTTGGTGTAAGGTAAATCCGCCACTTAGTATCATGTTTTAGGCCCCCCTCTTCTTCCTTTCTTCTTGATGAATTCGATGGTTTTGAGGCATGATTTGTTGGAAAATATATCATGCTAGTTAAAGGAAACCGCCATGAGTTGTATGTTAAGTGAAAGCATTACACTTGTTTGAGAAAGATCCATGTAAATGCATGTAAAGGGATCTCTAAAATCAAAAAATGGTATCAGAGTTGAAAGTTAAATGTTCTCATTCATGTTGTATGCTTGCTGATTCCGGTTGAAAATGCATAAAATTGAGCATGAAACCAAAAAGTGTTAATTAACTCCTTTTGTAACTGCGAAGTAACTTCCACTTGAATCATGAAATTTGTTTTAACTTTTATGATATGTGCATGCAATGTGGTCTGAATTTATGTATATGGCATGTAAAGTTGATAAAAAATCATGAGAATGCATGCTGTTGAATTTGACCATTTGTGGTGTTCTTGGTGAAAAGTGTTGAAAACATGTTATCTTTCTGACTTGAATGCATCTTGAAAGTTGTGAATACATGAGAAATGTATGAAAATTGAATGTTGTTGTATGAATTCTGTGTGAATCTTATTTTGGCCAAAAAATTGAGTTACACAAAGTGGTTACCAAAAGGTGGTTACCAAACCGATTTGTGTAATGTGCAATTGTGCACGTATTTTTGGGCAGAAGTTATATGCATGTGATTCCAATGAGTTTGCTTGTTTTAAATGCATGTAATCTATGATTTGATCTGTTTGAATCAATGAACATGTATGATAACATGATATGCAAATAAGTTTTGTGTAATTTTTTATGCATGTTCTTGAATGAGTGCATGTAAGAGTTACATGTACATGTCACACATGATCTTAGGCTAATGTCTTTACTCTAGCGTCTAATAATGGAGATTCTGTCTAAGGATGTGACTTTTAAGCAAGATCGTTGTGACTCCGCCATCTTTTCTGGGAATTCTCCTTATGGTGACTAAAGGGTTAAAAGACTATAGTTCAAGGTTATGTACAATGCTACAAGCATATGTTGCATGGCCAAATGTACAAGTGTAACAAGTGCGTAGAACCTTTCTTGAGGCTCATTAAAGAACATGTGTATGAAACCATGGAAACATGTTTTTATATCCTTAATTGGGTGTTATATGCACTTGTTTTGTTATGTATGAATATGCTTGAAGTGATTTTGTGCTTGTGTTGCTTGCATGAGTATTGTTGTGTTGATTGAACATTGAACATGTGATTGCATCATTGTAGATGACAAGTAAGAATGTTGTTGCTTAACTGAATAAAGACCTCAAATTGGATTGTGAAAACTATCCAATTTGACAGCAAAAGGTCAAATTCATTCTGATTGAGCAGGACACACTTGATATCTTGACCAAAGTGGTCATGCCTCGTTAAAATGGTAGAGATGGGACTGCCTATGTGACATACCTGAAACGAGACAATTTCTGTCGAGTGACTCTTCTCTCTACTATAGTGGATGAGATTATGATTGAGTTCTCTACACTTGAGACTGTCAATGGCATTTGGGATGCTGTCAAGGTAAAATATGGTGATGTTTCTATTGAGAAATTAAGGTTTATGATCATGAAGTTTGAGAACTATGTAAAGAGGATAGATCATACCATAAGCTCCCATTTGTGTGAAATGTCACGCATAACCCATCAATTGAAGGAAGCTGGACATGAGCTCACCGATGAGTAACAAGTGCAAGCTATTATTAGGTCTTTACCTGATGAGGAATGACAATTGATGAAGTTCAATTTACGCCATAATCCTAAAATCAAAACATTTGATTACATTACACACCATTTGTTACTTGAAGCGGAAGTAATAGCTCTTAAAAATCACTCCAAGGCATATGTTGCCTCCACTTCTTGGGAATAAGGGGAAGTGGTTTAGTAAGGGAAATAATGGCAATGGAAAAGGAAAGGGTAAGGCAAGTGAAAATGGTGGTGGAAATAGACCCAACTTGAAGAAGTTCAAGAAAAAAAGGGATGTTTCCAAGCTCAAGTGCTTCAATTGTGGCAAGAAGGGTCACTTTTCTAAGGATTGCAAAAATCCTACCAAGGTATGTGTACCTCCTACTTCTATTGTACATGTTGTGTCATGTACTATGTTTACTGAAAGCAATTCTTTATGGATTGTAGATTTAGAAGCAATAGACCGCATAGCGCGAGAGAAGTCCTTGTTTGTGGCATTCAGGAAACTCGTAAGAGGTGTGAAGAACGTCTCGGTGGGAAACAATAAAGTTTTAGAAGTAGTTGGTATTGAGACTTATAAAGTCCCTGTCTATAATGGATATTTTGTTTATCTTATGGACACCCTTTTCGTACCTAGTATTTGTAGAAACTTGATTTCTATTAGTAGTTTGTTGAAGTAAAATTATAGCTTGTCATTTTCTAATAGTAATGTTACTATTATGAAAGATCATCAAGTTGTCTTTGAATGCTTTCTTAATAACGGATTGTATGAACTTAGATCAAGTAGCCACACCAATTCTTCATCTAGTTCCCATGTGACAGAGGTCACAAGTGAAATGACTTAGCATGAAAGGCTTGGACGCATAGGTCAAGATATGATGAATAAGTTGACCAAAACTGGTTTACTTAGATCCTTGACTAAAGTCAACTTGCCAAGTTGTCAATCATGCCTTGAAGAAAAGGCAACAAAGAAGCCATATGGGCATGGCACTAGAAAGGAAGAAGTACTAAGTTTAATACATTCAGATTTGTGTGATCCAATGAGAGTGGTATCTAGAAATGGTTTTAGATAGTTTATAACATTCACTGATGACTATACTCAATTCATCCATGTATTCTTACTCAAAACTATGGCATATGCCTTATCATACTTTGAAAGGTATGTGAATTTGGTTGAGAACCAATTGGGTAAGAAGATCAAGTCTTTAAGGACTGATAGAGATGGACAATATAACTCATTAACATTTAAGTTATTCTGTAACTCCAAGGGCATTCAAAGAGAATTCACTCTTCCTTGGACTCCACAACAAATTGGGGTGTCCGAGAGGAAGAATAGAACTTTGATGGACATGGTCAGATCCATGATGAAAAAGGCCAATTTGGACATCACTTATTTGAGTGATGCATTGCTTTGTGTCATGCACATTCTCAATAGAGTTCCAACCAAAAACATTGACACTACTCTATGAGTTATGGAAAGAAAAGTCTCCAAACTTGAGATATTTGCATCCATGAGGATGCTTGGCCTATGTACATGTTCCGAACCATCCATTGGGAAAGTTGCGACCAAGAGGGAAGCAATGTGTTTTTCTTGGTTATTGTACAAAATGAAGGGGCTATGTGTTCTTGGACATAAGTCACAAGAATGGTTTGGTGTTTAACGCCAGAAATGCCAACTTTGTGGAAAATGAGTTTCCTAAAGTTGGTGAAGGTAAAAACATACTCTTTTGGACCAATCCTTGATGAGGATGAACCAAGTGCCACATGGGAACTAGTTGCACAAAGTGCATTTATTCCAATGAGAATATCTCAACCAATTAGAGTTGTGACTCCAAATGTGGTTCCAATTCAATTAGAACAAATTGAACGGGATCCACAAGTGGATACACATGTTCAAGAGGGAGTTGAGAATAATCAAGAGCTAAATAAAGTTCCTCGATGGGAAGCGTATGAGTTACCTCCACATGAGGATGTCCATAATGATGTACCTCCAATGGAGCAAGATATTGCTCCACTCAATCCTCCTCTGAGAAGACAAAAAAGGGAATCTAAAGAACCCAAAATATTGGGACACTCGGAGGGTGAAACTTACTTGGTTACATCAGAAGTTGATGAACCAAGCAATATCAAAGAAGCTCTTGAAGGTGCACAGAAAGATGAATGCTAAAGAAAATGCATGAAGAATTGTGATCAATGCATGCAAATGATGTGTGGGAGTTTTCAGATCTTCCTCCTAGTAGAAAGGCTAATGGAAATAAATGGGTGCTTAAAAGTAAGAAGAATTTTGATAAAAATATCGAAAGATACAAGACACGATTGGTTACCAATGGATTCACACAGAATAAGGGTGTTGATTTCAAAGACACCTTCTCACCTATAGTGAAGTTTAATTCCATTAGAATACTACTTGCTATTATAGAAAAGTTGAATCTAGAATTGCATCAAATGGATGTAAAAATGGTCTTCCTCAATGGTGATTTGAGTGAAGAGATATATATGAAACAACCTGAAGGATTTGTTCAACAAGGTTGTGAGAACAAGGTATGTGGACTTAAGAAATTTATCTATGGCCTTAAACAAGCTTCAAGATAGTGGTACTTGAAGTTTTACAATGCAATTACAAGCTATGGTTTTCTAATGATGCATGAAGACCATTGTGTCTACTTGTTCTCATTTAGATCCAACTATGTTGTTATGACCTTGTATGTAAATGACATACTAATATAAAGTAATGGGCTTGAGTTAAGGAAAATCATTAAAGGATGGTTGTCCTCCACCTTTGACATGAAGGATATGGGGTAAGCTTATTTCATTCTAGGTGTAAAGATCCACCAGAATAGAAAGGAGAGGTTGTTAGCTCTTTCGCAAGAGTCTTATATTGATAAGATTCTAAAAAGATTTAACTTGACAAATTCAAAGCCCATGAACATCCCACTTGCATATGGGTTCAAGATGTTGGAATTCCCTGACACACCAAGAACTTCATGAGTTGGTACTCCTACTCAGTACAATTAAAAGTAGTTGTGAGTTCAAGTTAAAAGAAGAAACCATTAGGGCATCTTTTATCAAATTAAGGGTATTTTGGTAAAAGTGCACTAATGAGCTTAAATGAGCTCAAATATGTGAAATAGAATAGTTTGGAGTTATTTTGTATAATTCTAAATCTCATTTTGTATCTATTTTCACCTTCAGAACCTTTTATCAAAGTATGAGTACTTTGGTAACTTTGGTACAAGATGTATGCACCTTGTACCATTGAATAACTCTATTAAAAGTATATTATATATATATTTCGAATTATGGAGTAATATTAAGGGAAAATAGGTCATTTATCTTATGGAATAAATGGCTAGTGGAATAGGAAAAATGAGAAGTCATGGAAAGCTTAATTGTAAGCTTTAAGTCTTAGTGAAAGGCTTAATGGTTAAAGTAATGACCATAATTCCAATGGTCATTTTATTCAACTATAAATAGTGAGAATAATGGCCATTTGGAATACACTTTGGTTAACATATTTTCTTCTTCTTCTTCCTCTCTCTTTTACACCAATTTCAAGTGAATATCTTAGTGATTTAGTGTGAATTTACAAAGTGTCATTTCAACACTTTCTTGTAAAACACTAAGTATCAAAAGAGAATATTTGGGGTGCTCACCAACAGGTTGAGCTCCTGGTTTTCCTTTATTTATATAACCACAAACATGACTCCTAATTATAATCAAACTAGTAATCCTAATTGAACTAGAGTAAACTTAATTACAACCTTAGAATACTCAACTAACAATGAAACCTGAACCTAATAATACTAGGATAACTGATAAGACTCGAGCCTCTGACTTAGCCTTTGACTTGTTCCCTAAGTCAGTCCTGGACTTCTTATGCTGGCTTATCCCGGTGTGCCCCTGGTGAGCCTGAGTCTTGATGTGTACCACTTCTCACATTACCTCCCCTTAAACTAACTCCTTTGGTAGTTAGTTTAATGTCCTCAAATGATCTCACTCCAAGTAAATCCCTCAATTTTAGAAAGGCATCTAGTTTGAGAGGTTTAGTCATTATATATGCAACTTGATCTTCACTACCACAGTGTTCCAAAGCAATTTTCCCTTCTTTGGTGAGATTTCTGAGAAAACGGTACCTTATGTATATATGTTTGCTTCGACCATGTAGTACTGGATTTTTAGATAGCTTAATGGCAGAGCTATTGTCACACCAGATGATAATGCAGTCCTCAACTTCTCCTCCTGTTTCTTTCAGTATTCTGTCAACCCACAGTGCTTGACAAACACATACTGCTGCAACAACGAATTCTGATTCTATAGTGGAAATAGTGACTATATGTTGTTTTTTAGACATCCAAGCTATAGCTCATGAATTGAGAACAAACACATAACCACTAGTGTTCTTCCTATCTTCTACATCTTCAGCATAGTCACTGTCTGTAAAAACTAGCAAGTTCTCTTTTTCACCCTTTTTATAGTGAATTCCATAATCTGAGGTGCCTTTCAGATACCTCAGCACTCATTTTTCCATGACAAGATGGAGCTCTATAGGTCTAAACATGTACCTGCTTAGTAAATAGGTGGCAAACATCAGATCAGGTCTAGTTCCAGTGAGGTACATCAAGCTTCCAATAAGCTCTTTATACTGCCTCTCATCAACCAGCTTTCCATTGTATTCTTTGTGAACTTTGCTCCCAGAAGCAATTAGATTCTTCACCTCATTGCAATTCATCATTCCAAAACGCTTTATGACCTCCAAGGCATATTTCTTTTGACAAATTGAGATTTCTTCCTCATGCTGCAGAACCTCTATAACAAGGAAGAAATATAGTTTTCCAAGATCTGTCATGTCAAACTCATTCTGCATAGACCTTTTAAACTCTCTTAAAAGATTCTCATAATCTCCTGTATAAATCAAGTCATCTACATAAACACTTATAATGATGATCTTACCTTCTTGATTTCTCTTTGTGAAAAGAGTTTGTTCACTCTCATTATTCTCAAAACCTTTCTTCATTATATATGTTTCCAGAGGATTGAACCAGGCCCTAGGAGCTTGCTTAATCCCAGATAGTGCCTTATTCAACTTATATACCTTGTATTCCTGGCCTTCTTTGACATAACCTTGTGGTTGATCCACATAGACATCTTCTTCTAAGTCACCATGCAAAAAGGCTGACTTTACATCAAGTTTCATGATGATCCAACCCTTTTGTGCTGCTGTTGCAATGATCATCCTTATAGTATCCATTCAAGCTACAGGTGCAAATACTTCAGTGTAGTCCACTCCATATTGCTGAGAGTAACCTTTAGCCACAAGCCTACCTTTGTATTTATCAAGCTCACCAAGCTCATTATACTTCCTCTTGTATATCCATTTAACTCCAATTGTTTGAAAACCTTCTGGTAAGTTAGTTAAGTACCATGTATCATTCTTCTGTATTGAATTTATCTCACTGTCCATTGCTGTAACCCATTCCTGGTTTTTGATTGGTTCTTCATAAAACAAAGGGTCCATATCAATACTGATAGTTTAAGTAGCCATCATAGCTAAATTTCCTTCATTCTGTGTTCTTAAATCTTCTCTTACATAGTCTTGAACCCATGCTGGTAACTTTCTCACTCTCCGTTTTTCTACTACTGGTTGTTCTTCTGATTGGGGTTCTGCCTCCCCTTCATCAGAACCCTGTGCTTCTGCCTCTCTATCAATTTCTTCTATTTTGTCTTCATTCCAGTTAGGATCTACCAAGACTTGTTTCTCCAGACTTGCATCCCAATCCCAAGACTTATCTTCTTCAAACACCACATCTTTGCTGATTATAATCTTGTGTTTAATGGGATCATATAGCCTATAGCCTTTTGAATCCTCACTCATGCTAACAAAGATGCAATGCTTTTCTTATCCAAATTTTCCCTCTTTGCATCAGGAATGTGTACATGAGATAAAGAGCCAAAAATTCTGAAATGTTCTACTGAAGGCTTATATCCACTCCAAGCTTCTTGTGGTGTTTTAGCTTTGACGGTAGAGGTAGGAGACCTGTTCTGTATGTAGAATGCTAAATTTGATGCTTCTTCCCATAGATGCTTGGGTATCTCTTTGTCTGCAAGCATAGACCTCACCATATTCACTATAATAGAAACATCCAACCTTTCCTACTAAAATCATCAATAAAGGTAAGAATGTACCTTTTGCTAATAATTGATGGTGGAGAGATAGGTCCACATATGTCAGAGTGCAGAAGCTTTAATTTGTTACTAGCCCTCCAGGTGCTCTTTTTGGGCATGACATCTCTGTGTTGTTTATCTTTCATACAATTGATGCATACCTCATTCTCATCAGGGACCATAGGAAGACCATGTAACAATCCTCCTTTCTGAAGTGTTCTCAAACCTGTGTAACTGAGGTGTCCATATCTTTTATGCCAGATAAAAAGAGATGCTTGAGTCATGGTTTGAAGACATCTGGATGTTTCAGATTGTACAACAAACATCCTATTATTGCTCATACTTACTTCCATTATTAACCCATTCTCAGGATGATAAATTTTGCAAAGGCCTTGTTGAATAAGTATTGAAAGGCCTTTTTCTTGCAACTGTCTCATGCTTAGAAGGTTGTTTCTAAGTTCTGGTACAAAATAGACATCAGTTAGCACATACTTGATGCCTTTCAGGACAATTTTTACCACTCTTTTTCCCATCACGCTCAATTTGCTATTATTGCCAAGTTTGATAGTATGTTGAAACTTTTCCTCAAGGTTTTCAAACATCTTCTTGTTCCCACACATATGATTTGAAGCTCCCGAGTCTAAGAACCAATCTTCTGTTGTGTCTTCCTTCTGAATTTCATCATAAGCCATCAAGATCATCGCTTCTTATTCTTCCTCAGCAACCATATTTGCTTCTTTTGTGTCAGGACACTTATAATAGAAGTGTCCTAACTTATAACAATTATAACATTCAATCCGAGACTTGTCAAAGAATTGAGATCTTCCAAACCTGCCTCTTCCTCTGAAATTGCCTCTGAAATTGCCACGACCTATTCCTACATATCTTTCACCAGAGGTGTTTAGTGTTTGATCATTACTTTCAGATTTTTTGAACTTTTGTTTATGAGCAAGGAGGGAGCTCTGTAACTCTTCAATTGACAGTTTTTCAATATCTTTGGATTCTTCTATAGTGCTTGCAATGCTTATGAATTTTTCAGTAAGAGTTCTTAATACCTTTTCTACTATGGTTAGATCAGGTAGGGGTTCTCCGAGATTTCTCATGTTGTTGGCCACCAACATCACTCTTTCCACGTAACTTGTGATAGTTTCCCCCATCCTCATCTCTAGGACTTCAAACTCCTTTTTTTATGTGTTGAGTTGAATCATTTTGACTATAGCACTCCCTTGACACCTTGTCTTCATAGAATCCCATAGTTCCTTGGCTGTATTCTTTTATGCCATTGTTTTTAATATACTTTCATCTATAGATTGAAATAGATAATTTTGGGCCTTCAGGTCTGTTAATTTCGCTGCCTCCAAAGCTTTCTTCTGATCTGCCGTGAGACTTTTTTGTATATGCAGGGTTGTCAATCCCTACTTCTACCACATTCCAGAATTCATTGGATCTAAGGAGGTTCTCCATGAGCATACTCCAATGCTCATAATCCCCATCAAATTTGGGGATGGCTAGTTGCGCAAAGCTTCCTCCATCTGTCATCTTGTGAAAGAATCAAGTTGTGATACCAGATTGTAAAACACTAAGTATCGAAAGAGAAGATTTGGGGTGCTCACCAACAGGTTGAGCTCCTGGTTTTCCTTTATTTATATAACCACAAAAATGACTCCTAATTATAATCAAACTAGTAATCCTAATTAAACTAGAATAAACTTAATTACAACCTTAGAATACTAAACTAACAATGAAACATGAACCTAATAATACTAGGATAACTGATAAGACTCGAGACTCTGACTTGTTCCCCAAGTTAGTCATGAACTTCTTCTACTGGCTCTTCCTGGTGTGCTTCTACTGAGGCTGAGTCCTGATGTGTACCACTTCTCACATTTCTCCCCTCTTGGCATCATCTTCTTGTCTGTTCTTCTTCTTCTTCTTCTTCTTCTTCTTGGTGATCAATGAAGCCTTCTTCCTCTCCTTCCATCCTCCATCAAGCTAAGGAGAATTTAAGAAGGCGAATCATCATCAAGCAAGGAATGAGCTTACATTTTTTGGAGAAAAGAGTTATATATTCCTTAAGCTGTTTTCAAGGGTGGAAGCTACTTGTATATTCGAACTCATCATGTTCATATGTGTTCTATGTTCTCTTATATGTTCTTGTATAAATATGCATGATATTTGTGAGATGTCATGCCTTTTAATCTTCAATGTAATCATATATTTGTATAAATATGAACATGTTATGAGAATCTAAAAGATGTAAAATCTTCAGTAACCATCCTTGGTGTGTGCTTCATGTGGCAGGGTGTACACACCCTACACTTTGACATGCCCTTTTTTCAAAGTACCCATACTTTTACTAAAAGGATGTCATTAGATGTTACAACTAATGAATCAAGGTGAAATATCACAAAGATAATCCAAATGATTGAGCTCCATTTAGCTCCTTTCAGCTCACCTTGACCTAAAAGTCACTTCTTCATCAAGACTGGCTCACTTGAGCTGAAGTTAGCTACTTCTAGCTAACTTGAGCTGGAGTTAGTTACTTGTGAACTAACTTCAGCTAGTACTAGCTACTTTTAGCTAGTGTAAGCTAATGTTATCTACTCCTATCTAACATGAGATGAGGTTTGTTACAGCCACCGACGGGGTTCACCGGAAAAGTCCGAGGTAAGAATTCCGTCGAATAAAAGTGTGATTTTATGCGAGGAAAAGGAAGTTCAGTTAACGGTCCGATCGGGAGA
>JBBYHH010332080.1:0-12267 GCA_038382905.1 Daphne laureola | reverse complement strand
CCAATGAACCGTTAACTTTAACGGAGAAAATGGACGGAAGGACTACGGATGCAACTTAAGTTTTAAAACGGGACTTAAAGAGTACGAAATCTTAAAATGAAACCCCAATAGGACAATAATTAAAGTTATAGGATCACCGGTACAATTTACTCGTAATTTCACCCCTAAAAAAATTTTAATGACAAAATGTAACCAACCCCAAAACATTAATGGTAAAATGACCCATTTTCTAAAAAAAAATATAAAAATAAACGATAATGATAGATATGCGAGCTACTCCACACGGGGATCAAATACTCAGTTATGAGCACTGAACCTGCAACAATCAGGAAGATGCGATGAACGAGACCAGTCCACAAAAGGATTTGAAGGAGATATCGTTTGCAACATACTACCGATTATCAAAAGTATCCGTCCTCCTCCCATATAATTTATTAAAAGTTAAAGCTGTATGGTTCCTGCAAATATCTCGAAAGTCGTTTTTACATGTGTCTTGACTGAAAAGGTAGGAACAATCCCTTCGTTGAAAACATCCAACCCACAACTTGAAGCCTCTGACTTGGATTAATTTGTCGCTTGAGCAACGAAAACGAGTAGCTCTTGATGATCCAGAACCCAGAGTCACTCCCAAATAACGCATCATACTGTCGAGCAAGGAGAGTCATGGCTCATCCCTACCTTATTTTCACTAGCCATCGCCACATCCACCTTTTGCGCACTTGCCGAGACGCCTGCAAAACATATGTTCTTCAAAAAACCCTCCCCCTTAACTCGCATCAGCAACAGAAATGCCACTTCCCACCATTGTGGCACCGCACAGAGAGAAGATCCAGAGCGAGCACTAAAACTAGAGCAGAGGAGGTCCCTGGTTTCAACAATAACGCCACCAAGGCGGAGGTCGGGCAGCGGCCTTGCATTGAGGGCCATGGCAGAGGCCGCGAGCGGCTAAACCATAACCAAAGTTAGCGGATGTAGTACCGCGAATTCCAGAGCAAAGGAACGAATCAGTTTTTCGTGAAGTCCAGCCAGTGAGGCCACCAGACGGCGACCCAGAAAGAGAACAATCGCTTGCATGAGGCTTGACGCTAGAGACATGAAGCGGCCTATGCGAAAACACGATACCAGCCGTAAAAAATGACGGGGAGACCGAGCAGCCACGACACTCGTGAAGGACCCAAACCGATCGCTGGGAGGATGCAGCGGATCTTCAACTGCGGATACAAGCCAGCAGCAGACGTGAACTCTAGGTGACGCCACCATTGAGAGCATTAGGGTTTTAAGTTTAGCTAAGAAAGCATAAGCATCTCTTATCCAATTGATGATGTTACTTTTGAATTGATGTTACTTTTGATTATCCTTAAGTGGAAAAAAAATATAGGGATCCTAGAGCCTTTTATTTTCTAAAGCCTTTCAACTTTTAATATTTTTTCTCAATTTCATTAATTGATCTATTTATTTTAACTGTTTTATAGTATTTAATTTATAATTTTATTTATGAAAATTCAGACAGATAAAGTTAAATAATTTATATGCATATCATAATTTAAAATATAGAAATTTTAAATAGAATTTTTTCTGATTTTTTTCACTATTTATTTTTATAAAAAATTTAATCAAATATTAAACTTGAAACATGAATTTGAAACATGAATAATAAATGGATGGAGTATTAACATTGTTTCCAAATGAATTTTTGTATTTAACTTTATGATAAATAATCATAAATTATAGAGACACTTGGACGATTAGTAGACAATAGAGACACTTGGACGATTAGTAGACGGTCTGATCGTGTTTTTTATTTTTCAAAAACTTACAATTAGCTGGGACCTCATTTATCTATATGATGTTATGACATATAACTACAATTCTTAAGGGTTAAATATCTTTTAGTTCCTAAATTATGGTTCAACTTACACTTACTCCCCCATGTTTAGAAACATAATCTTAAATTTCTAAAAAAAATTAAACTAATATTGAAAATCTTCTTAAATCATTTTTTGAAATTTTTTTAAACCAGATTTCCGGTTGTTGTTTTGTTTATTTAATTGTTGCGTATTTACTTTTAGTTGTAACTATTTAATCTCAATTTAAACTATTAAAATTTATCTAAAATGATATAGTTAATCGAAACAGCTATTTTCAAATGAGAGAGAGCTAAGAGTGTTAAGTTGCCTTCTACAACACTTCTAGGATATACCACAATAATTGCCTTTGCATTTAAAAAGAAACTGATATTCCCGTGATTCTCTTTTAATTGTTAGGTTTTGTTTTGGGAATTCCTAAATGATTGTTATATTTGCTTTCAATTGTTGCTTTCAATTAACTCTATATAAATTCCAATAAAGCTTATTTTTTACTTTTATCAATTTTTCATGATCTTTAATAAGACTAAAAAATGAAATTGAAGAGTAAAAATATAAAATGTTACAAGTCTTCTATCTGTAAGTGTCCGGTCTAATCTACAAAACAATTAAATAAAAACAGATGAAGTAACCATTAACTTAAAATGTCAAATAATCGGAGCCGACTTTGATGTTGGTGCCTCCCCCGTCAAGTTGTTGTTGTATTACCTGCCTCCAGCTCCAATCTGATTTCTTCTACAGGTACTTTTTCTTTACTCTAGCGAACAGAGCTGAAAAGAAGACGCATGAAGGCACGGCCACCGGACCTGGGGGTGGAACGAGCCTTGAAAAAGACTCGTATTTCAAAGGTTGTGTGAGAGATGGTTAAGAAGAATCTATGTGGTTCGGGGGAACCTGAGGATCCGGCCGAGCCGTGAGTCTTTGCCGGTTTATCTGCTATAATAGGGCCAGACAATTTTTTTTCTTGGTTTTATTTTGCTGTACCTTTTATGGTTTTTGTTTTTTGTTGCTTCCTTTTGCATTAGACATGTGCTATGTGGTAGTGAAATTTATTGACAGGATCTTCAAGTCTGTTCATTCAGGAACGCGTTGTCATGGTGAGTCGGCACTATTAAACTCATCGAAGCGAGTATTCAGGAGTGTCGAAGCATGCATCACGATTGTTGTTCCGCCATGACGCAAATACCCTCAGCCCCGAAAAGGCTCCCTGTCTGCTTGGGTAGAATCAAAACTTTACTACTCCCTCCATCCACAAAAGATTCAGCCATTTAACTTTGTTATTTCAAAGTTCAATGTTTGACTCAAATTTTATCAAAGATAAATAGTTTAAAAAAAATTAAAAAAAATATATTTAGAAAATTTGGATTTCAAATTATGATACACATATGAAATATTTAATTTTCAATTTCTAAACATTCATGAAAATAAATCATAGATTAAATACTGTGAAACTGTCAAAATAAATAGATGAATCTTTCACGGACGGAGAAAGTATTACTTTAGCTATAGTTGCTTGTTTAGGCCTTAAGAGCTCTTTTGTTACTCTTGTCAAGCTTAGCTTAGCAAACTCATATTTTTTATCTGCTTATTTTATCTAATAAAATAGACTTCTCATGCTAAAAAAAAAAAATGTCAAGTAATTACAATAAGTTAATATGCATTTGAAAATTTTCTGTGGTATTTTCCTAATTAAGATTTATAAGATCTTTCATATGATGTACAAAATAACAAAAGATAAGTTTCTGCAATCCTTTGATAAAAAGAAAAATGAAAAGAAAAGAAAAAAAGTAAGTTTATATTCTAAACCTGAGGGGTATAATGTAAGTTCCACTATACTTTTGGGGTTGTAAAGTGTTAGCCCCTTTGAAAAGTAGTTTCAGACAATCATGTAGAGTTTTTCCATTAAATAAAAAGAAATCAAAGAAAAATGCTGAAAGTTTTCAGGTCACCAGTCATCAGTACTGCATAAAAAGGCAGCTTCCGCAGATCTCGCTTACTTACTCGTTCTTCTGCAATTCTCATCAGGTATCTCTCTCAGCTTTCAGAAGGGATTTCTTTTTTACTTGGATTCATCATTCATCCTGAGTTTGTCCCTGGACTTTGTATATTGTTCTTGTTAATCATAATTCAGTAATTGTGATTAGATTGACCTTGTAATCATTGTTCTTGCTTACCCTTTTCTTATCTCCAGTTGTGAGAGTTGAATCCCAATTTTGTGTTCATTATCTTCAGTTTCTTATCCAAAAAGTTTCGGCTTTTAGGCTGATGAACTACTTCTTCTTTCCCTTTATCTCATTATTCTCTTTTCATGTTTCTGAAGGTTGAAAATGGCGCAAATTTCGCTCCATGGAACTCTTCACGCCACTATCTTTGAGGTTGATCGGATTAAAGGCGGCCGAAGTGCCAACTTTTTTGAAAAGGTATTCATTTTAAGAGCTTCTGTTTTGTTTTACTGTGATCTGTTGAGTGCCCATCTCGTTTTTGAGAGTCTTTGTAGGTTTTGTTGGATCAAAGGAGAATCTTGCTTAGGAAAGTTTGATCTTTTGAGTTAAATGATGCTTGTTCAGAGATTATCTAAATGTTACTGTTTGCCTGCCATTATTGTGTGAAGAAAATAAAATTAATTCAAGAGATTTTTGTTGTAAAAGCCTTGTGTAGATCTAGTTCACTGAATTGATTTGTGATGTTTTTTCATGATCCTCGAGTGCATGAATTGTGAATCTTCTTGTAGATAAAAGAGAACATTGAAGAGACTGTTGGATTTGGCAAAGGAGTCACCAAGCTTTATGCCACGGTCGATCTTGAAAAAGCTCGAGTTGGAAGGACTAGAATCATTGAAAACGAGCCAAGTAGCCCCAGGTGGTATGAATCTTTCCACATCTACTGTGCACACGATGCTGCCGATGTTATATTCACTGTCAAAGATGCTAATCCTATCGGAGCGACTTTAATCGGAAGAGCATATGTCCCGGTTGAAGAGCTTTTAGATGGAGAAGAAATAGATAGGTGGGTTGAGCTCCTGGATGAAAACAAACAACCAGTATCACATGGCTCAAAGATTCATGTTAAGCTTCAGTATTTTGATGTTGGTAAGGATCCCAATTGGGGTCGCGGTATCCGGACTCCAAAGTTTCCAGGTGTTCCTTACACATTTTACTCGCAGAGGCGAGGATGCAAGCTTTCTTTATATCAAGATGCTCATGTGCCTGACAATTTTGTTCCTAAGATTCCTCTTGCTGGTGGCAAGTATTATGAACCTCACAGATGCTGGGAAGATGTGTTTGATGCAATCACAAATGCAAAACATATGATTTACATCACTGGTTGGTCGGTTTACACTGAGATCTCATTGGTGAGGGATTCAAGGAGACAGAAGCCGGGGGGAGATATCACTCTCGGTGAGCTGCTGAAGAAGAAAGCAAGCGAAGGTGTTCGGGTGCTCATGCTTGTCTGGGATGACAGAACATCTGTTGGTTTACTAAAGAGAGATGGGCTTATGGCCACTCATGATGAAGAGACTGAGCACTACTTTCAGAACACTGATGTGCATTGCGTGCTATGCCCTCGTAATCCAGATGATGGTGGAAGCTTCATCCAAGATCTGCAGATATCTACAATGTTCACCCACCATCAGAAGATCCTTGTTGTGGATGCAGCAATGCCTAATGGAGATGAAGATAAAAGGAGAATTGTCAGTTTCGTTGGGGGCATCGATCTCTGCGATGGGAGGTACGATACCCAGTTCCATTCTCTTTTCAGGACATTAGACACTGCCCACCATGATGATTTTCATCAGCCAAACTTCCCTGATGGCTCCATTACCAAAGGCGGTCCAAGAGAGCCTTGGCATGACATCCACTCTAAGCTTGAAGGCCCTGTTGCTTGGGATGTCTTGTTTAATTTTGAGCAACGATGGAAAAAGCAAGGCGGCAAAGATTTGCTTGTCCAGTTGAGGGAGCTCGGAGACATCATGATTCCTCCTTCACCGGTTACCTTCCCAGATGACCATGAGACATGGAATGTGCAACTGTTTAGATCCATTGATGGTGGTGCTGCCTTCGGGTTCCCTGAGACTCCCGAAGAAGCTGCAAAAGCGGGCCTTGTCAGTGGGAAGGACAATATCATCGACCGAAGCATTCAAGATGGTTACATCAACGCAATCCGCCGTGCAAAGAATTTCATCTACATCGAAAACCAGTACTTCCTCGGAAGCTCCTTTGCTTGGAGTGCAGATGGCATCAAGCCTGAGGATATCAATGCCTTGCACCTGATCCCGAAAGAGCTCTCTTTGAAGATTGTTAGCAAGATTGAAGCGGGGGAGAGGTTCACGGTGTACGTTGTTGTCCCAATGTGGCCTGAAGGAATACCGGAGAGCGCATCTGTTCAGGCTATCCTCGATTGGCAAAGGAGGACAATGGAGATGATGTACAAGGACATTGTGCAGGCTCTCAAAGCTAAGGGGATTGTGGAGAACCCTCGGAACTATCTGACCTTCTTCTGTCTCGGGAACCGAGAGGTGAAAAAGAGTGGAGAATATGAACCATCTGAGAAACCAGAGCCTGATTCAGATTACATGAGAGCTCAGGAGGCTCGACGCTTCATGATCTATGTGCATGCCAAGATGATGATCGGTAAGCGACACATAACTATATTATATTCCAAATTGTAGCTACAGTCAAACAGTTGTCTGATTGCTATAGAAAATATTGAAAGGCAAATGTTAAAACTTCCAACAGTTACATGTTCTGCTACTTAAAGCCTTCAACTGGTCAAAACATACTATTAAATTGTCTACAACTACAAGCAGCCATAATAAATAACAATTTGACTAAATTGCATGTGCCCTACAGTTTTCTGTACTATTTAAATTCTTCACCATGTTCTTAATTTGCAAACTTCAACCCCTGTTTTCATTTTACACTGTCCAACAAGAACATTTTCAATGCTAATTTTTTATGCTGCAGTTCTTTTGCAGGTAATTGACATTTAAAGAATACATTTTTGTCACTTAGAAAGAAAGAAATATTTTCATTCAGAATATATATTTACTTGACAAAGTATTTTTTAGGTTGAAACTACTAGACAGATGATAACCAGAGTTTAATTTAGGATTTCAGAAGTTACCATGAAAAGCATTCTGTTCACTGTGTTTTCAGCCTGAACTCAGATTGTACCAACTTATTCTGTTTTCCGCAGTTGATGACGAATACATAATCATCGGATCAGCAAACATCAATGAAAGATCAATGAACGGTGCAAGAGACTCCGAGATAGCCATGGGAGGATACCAACCACACCATCTCTCAGCGAGGCAGCCAGCGCGAGGTCAGGTCCACGGTTTCCGCTTGTCACTTTGGTACGAACACCTCGGCATCCTAGATGACACCTTCCTTTCCCCGGAGAGCGAAGAATGTGTCCAGAAGGTAAATGAGATTGGTGACAAGTACTGGGACATGTATGCAAGTGAATCACTGGAGCATGACCTGCCAGGGCACTTGCTGCGTTATCCTATTGGGATTGCTAGTGAAGGAGATGTCACTGAGCTTCCAGGAACTGAGCACTTTCCTGATACTAAGGCAAAGATTTTGGGTGCTAAATCTGATTACCTCCCACCAATTCTTACCACATAGAGGAGTGGTTCAATGTTGGGTATTATGCATGATGGTAATAAAACCTTGATGTGTGCATGTGTTCATGCTAGTGGATCAGTGTTGTTGATTTCATGCCTGGTTGTTAAATACTAGTTTTGTTTTTATTAATACTATTCCCTACTTCCTACTTTTGTTGAGTCGTCTGATTTTCGATCTTTTGTTTAATTTAAGTTTTAACTAAGAATATTGTTAGAGAAAATTCAAATGAGTAACTGCACTCATAAAGTGCGGTTTAAAAATTATGATGCATTTATATATGCTCATTTCTGACAATTTTACCCAATAAAACAAATGTTATTCTTTCAAATGAACCTTGCACTTTTTTTGTAAAAAATAAAAAATGGCTAGATTAAACTTGTTAGGGTTAGAAAAGTGTAAGGTTCATAGGGTAAAATTCAAACAATAATACTCCACAGCATTTGAACTAGATGAAAGTTTGTGATTAAAATTTAAAAGTTCTGAGTTTTCTTAAAATGAAAGGATCAAATTTTTTCGGACAACTAAAAAAGAAATATAATTGAATCTTTTTAGGACAGGGAGAGTAGTTATTACACCATTTTTCTAAGGGGTAAAATTGTCAGAAAATGACCTTGGATGCAAAATAACTTTAGAGAAAGGACGTTAAAAGTATAAGAACTTAAAATATGATTTAAATAAGACAATAATTATAGTTAAGAAATTATAGATTAGTTTATCCTAATGTATATAAGTTCTTTGACATTGTATAATAAAATGTCAGATATTTTTTTAATAGATTAGATGCTACAATATGTTTTATATGATTATTTATAGAGTGACTTTACATCGTGCCACAACGCATTATGTGCGTTTAAGATTTCCTATTTATTACTCATTTTATCTTAGTAAAATTGATACATATTTTTTTTTTACCGTTTTAGTAAAATTGATATGTTTTCTTAAAATAAAACATTTTTACATTAAATTTACCTTATTACCATTCATTTCTTTTTCCACTCAAAAAAATTATTTGTCTTATATACTTACTTTATATTTTTACTCTCTAATCAACAACATTTCTTAATTTTTATGCTCAGTCAAATGTATCATCTTTACTGGGAGGGAGAGTAAAATGGATGCCACTACCCCTAGTCCCCAGCTGGCAGCTACTCATGCTAAACTTAACGACATCGCATATGTCATGTTCTTCATCTTCTCCCTAGTCGCTCCACCTCCATCTTGATTTCCAGACATCGAACGTGATTAGAGAGCAAGGCAGCAACAAGATTGACGGATGATGGCTATGGCGCAGCAACAACGTGATCAATCTAAAAAGAAGACTAACGGTAACATACAGGGCTAGGCACGGAGTGTGACGGAATATGGTAGATCGATGTACAACAGTTCAAGGTCATCAAAATTTCTAAGAACAAGTATCGAGAAAGAAATAAAAAATGATGTAGCTAACACTCCTCACTGGTGCATTGGATGGTGGTGAAGGATAAACGTTAAATGTTAAATATAATAAGTAGGAATGACAGTGGGTTGGAATAAATCGTAATCCGTAAAGATCCGTACCGTATATTATGGATTTATCTGCGGATGGAGGTGGATTATTTTTTAACCCGTTAAGATTCGTGGAGGTGGATGTGGATTTGACTTCTCCGTACCGTGGAGCTCCACCATCAGCGGGTTCGCTGATATCCACAACCCACGAGCTCATTATGCATACTAATTATGTCAAAAAAAACTTTTAGCTAGTTACATTTATCTATATTATCTCTTTAGTATTCTTAGCTTCTAGTATAAATTGAGATGTTTCTAAATATTAAAATACTATTATGTACTCCTTTCGTCATTAAAAAATTGGTGTGATTCTTTTTTAATATTGCAGTAGACTCAAAAAAATAAAATCTTAGATTAAATGCTGAAAAACAAACGCACCAATATTTTAGGGACGATAGTAGTACATCTCTAATTAATAAGTATGATTATCCTTAAAACTAGCAGTTAAAAATTATGAAATGTTGATATTGAAGTATCTACGGATACTCTGTGGATGTAAAAAAATCCGCAGATGGTGGAGGTAGAGGTGGAGGTGGAGGGAAATTTGTCTCCGCTAGGAAAATACCTGCAAACCACGTAGGTAAAATAATCCACGGATGATAGAGATGGATATAAGGCCCCTCTGCGGATAATCCGCTCCAGTGCCATTCCTAGAAATAAGAGACAACTAATGTGGAGTGATCCACTCTAGGAAATACATCATCCGTAGTAAGATAGTCACGATCCCGTGATAGGAGAGTCATAATAAGAGATTCATGATCCGCACTAATAGAGTCGTGATCACGTAGTAGGAAATCGTGATCCCGCAATAAAAGAAGAGTGATCCAACGATAGAAGATTAGTTTTCCGCAGTGAAATATCATGATCCCTAATATAGATTTCATAACGACTTCAGTATAAATTTCATAATTAATTCAGATACACAATAAATGAAATATCCTCAAGCATTTGCCTACATACAAGGAGCTTCTCTATGAATTCCAGCGACGTGCAGAGGTGTAAAAGATGAGATTACGCACTTTTCATCTCTAGAAAGTGGGGTAATCTCTCAATGGGGTGCGTTTAGACACTCTTGTGGTCTCAACCATCTGCCAAGGCTACTACAACACCTAAATTGGCCACCAATCAACTTCTAATAGTCATCTCTGACCATTAGATAATTGATCAATCAATTCCCAAAGGTCTACATTCGATGAATACCATTTGGGCATTTCATCGAACATTTAACGAAGTAAACATGCTTGTGGTCACCATAAAATCTACTCATGGTAAAATGAAGATCAAGAATCAATTTCTAACACATATTTCACATGAAGATTGGTAGAGAGACTCCTATGTAAACAAACCGTAAGAGATGACTAGACTACTCACAATTAGATAAATAGATGAGATAAAGGAAAAATGAAACTCTATTAAGAAGATTCTCAACATATCTTCATAGCATGCATCAACCCTTGATGGAAAGAGGGCAAAAAGCCCTAAAATCAGCCACAAGAAGAATAATCTAATGCAAATTCGTAAGTCTGGAAAAGTGTGTCTAAAACTTACCCTAAATGTCCTTATATACCTCTAACTAAGTACTAAAAAGCCCTTAAACAGGTTAGGCACTTAAACTTAACTAAAGAGAGTAAACTTGGCTAGAAAGTATTGCTGAAATGGGTTAAAAATGCCAAAATCCTGAAATATTGGGTGCAACGTGCGGGTGTTGCACTGCACCATCCTCCTCGCTAGTCTACCGCACGTAAGCCACAACTGCAGACATCCGCTCCTTTCACCGGTCACCTCTGCACTTGAAGTACCGCACTTAACGTCCGCGCCAATCCACCGCACTTAATGTCCGCGCCAATCCACCGCACAAGGGCACGCACAACATCCGGGCAAGTAAACGTGCGGCGGATGTGTGTTGGATTAATTCCAATCCAATATAAATTTTTTTGATGATTATAAAAGTATTGGATCAATTTGTAAAGTTTAGAAAAGTTTGTGAATGTGGGTTAATATTTCCCTTTTAATTTTTTATTGCCTATTAAGTATGTTTTAAGATTTTACGTAAAGCCCATCTCAAAGCCCATATTTAGAGTTTTGTACATCTGGTTAACTTGTTATTGTATTAAGTGTTCTAATAGGATTTAAACTCTTTCTTACTTAACCAATCTGTTGTTATGTCTAATTCAAGTTCAACAGATTTTGTGGAATGGGAGGAAACAATCTTAAACGGAAAGAAAAAAGACGCTCCTCCTTTATATATACAGAAGCAAGCAAAGCTTAAGGACATCACTTCTGCTCTACTCGTGACCATTGATCAATTCTCAAGCAATCAAGTCAAACTCAAGTGTTCCAGTGCTGATTTATTTTAGAATCGAGATTTTACCACGTCTGAGGATTTACAAAAAATATTTTGGGAGAGTGAAAAATGTGTTTTTCGAAAGGTTTTGAGTATTCCAGAAAAATACTCAATAGGTTGAAATTTTTTCAAAAACTTGTGTTTTCAGGTTTTTTGGTAAGTCTTGGAAAAAATCAAAAGAGGATTTTTGTTTGGTTTTTAGTGAGCCTGAGGAAAACTAAATTTTTGTGTGTGTTAGGTTATTTTGGTGAGCCTTGAAAAAACTAAAATTGTTTAGGTTTCTAGTTGAGCCTTATGAAAAAACTAGGAGTAGTTTTTTTGGTGAAACAGTTGTTGTAAGTTTGGTTGTGTAACCATTTTAAAGTATAGTGGAAGGAACACTGTCACCACCGTCCGTTGTAATCACTTGTGCGGAAGCGGATTTACTCTTATTGCGGATGGCGACGTCAGAACAGAGTTCGTCAGAGTTTCGGTTTCCAAAAGCCGCCCAATTAAAAAATTTCCTTTAGTTAATTACTAATGCGTCGTTACAGATTTTTAACAGAAATATCGTGCGGTGAATAATAGATATATCGTTATACATCAGATAGGAACTTCCGCCCAATATGCTGGTGCAAAGTTCCACAAAATATAAGTTCAACCGATGTATATGCATGCAGCTATACTACAGAGCCGAGTCAACTAGTAATACGGAGAAACATACTGTGAGTCGGCGGGGAAACACGAGAAGCCGCTCACGAATGCTTCCAACTCCACCTCAAACCTTTCATTCTAACTTAGTTTAACCTCAACCAAAGCTTCAATGAAACCTAACCAAGCCATGATGTAACCAATTCTGAATTCCTAGATGGGTTAGGAACTCACTAAAACCGGATTGGCCCAA
>JBBYHH010331970.1:0-12269 GCA_038382905.1 Daphne laureola | reverse complement strand
ACGGTAGAGATAGAATAAGAATTGTTCATGTATATATATATATATATATATTAACTGCTATTCTGTTTTGTTATTTTTTTCATGATATGATATAGAAATTGTATAATGGTCGGAAGACGTGATTGAATGTATGAGTGTTTCTAGGAAGGGACCAACGATATAAGTGAGAGGTTTTGGAACGAGCTTTTGGAATTTCTAGATTATGTTTTTCTCGTTGCTCAAGAAAAGAGTAAACAATTTGTCAAATGCCCTTGTTGAAAGTGTAAAAATAGATATTATATTATGATTGAGAAACAACTGGCAATCATTTATTGTTACAAAGATTTCAACCAAATTATCATGTGTGGGACTGCCATGTTGAACGATGTGAGATAAATCCATGTGTCTATTGAGGTTATCGATTTGATGAAGCATCGTCATCATCATCGAATGTAGGAAGTACGAGTACTACAGTTAATCTTTTTGAGGGTAATGAAGAACTCAGTGGTTATCGACAAATGATCCGCGAGGCATTTGGGGTTCACGATCATAATAATAACAATTTTGAGGGTAATTATCAGAATTTTGATGACGACGTAGACGTTGCACCCGAAAAGCCAAATAAAAAAGGACAAAACTTAATCGATCTGCTACGTGTTGCGTCGCAACCTTTATATGAGGGTTGTACTGATAAGTACATCAAATTATCTTTTATGTCCAAGGTTTTGAGTTTGAAATGTCAGCACAACGTATCAGACGCATTTTTCACAGACATCATCGCATATATCAACAAAATACTGTCCGGAGAGGAGGCAACCTTGCCTACGAGCATGTGTAGTGCAAAGGGTATGATGAAAGAGTTGGAGTTTCCGTAATTCATGCATGTGAGAACAATTTGGATTATTGTAGAGTTTGTGAAGCATATCGGTATTTTGAGCATGGGCCGAATGATAAGCCGAAAGCTAAAAAGCTTTTACGTTATCTGTCAATCACTGAGCGGATGCAACGGCTTTACCAATCTTCCAAAACTGCTCAGTTTATGACGTATCATGTTAGAGAAAGTGAAAATGCGACGGGTACGATTGGACATTCATCCCAAGCCGAAGGATGGAAACACGTTGATAATTATTATCCTGATTTTGCACATGAGTTCAGAAACATTCGGTTGGGCTTATGTACTGATGGTTTTAACCTGTTGTCAGATTCACGACAATCATATTCGATGTGGCCGGTATTTATCATCGTTTATAATTTGCCTCCTGATATGTGTGTGAAGGAGTCCTACACATTCATGTAATTGCTAATCCCGGGTGAAAAGTCACCCGGCCGTAACATTGATGTGTTTTTACGTCAGCTGATTGGTGAGTTACAAGTTCTGTGGAGTTTTGGAGTGGAAACTTAGGATGCGTAGCGATACCAGAACTTTGTCATGCGAGTATGTTTGTTATGGACGATTAGTGATTTCTCGACATACGGTATGTTATCTCGATGGCAAACGCATGGACGTCTTTCATACCCATCGTGTATGGTTGATGTTAAAAGTGAGTTGTGAAGCAAGAAGACTTGGCCAACACGTGCTTGTTCCCTCCCGTCAATCTAGAGAATCCAAGGAGACGGCGCGCGGTATTCGTTGCTCCAATACCTTAAAGTCATTGACAAGATCAACGGTAATTGCTTTTCTACCGCCATTGTCGTTCCAATTTAGCTCCCTGATTTTCACTTGTTTGGGTAAACCCTGTTGTTTTTGGCTAATTTGCTAGAAGAATCTGTCTAGGAGTTATCCACTTAGCTAATTACTTTGTAAAAGATCTTGAAGCTTCTAATCTTAATACAGATTATCGTTACAGAAGCAAATGAATTTTATTCATTTTTTTTTTTCATAAAGAACTGAATTAGTAGAGAACTTGTAATCGACTTCTCTAATTCATGCGTTCTTAATTATGGGTGTTATTTGTGACTTTAGACTGGTTCGTAAGTGTGGAGTGAAACTAGGCTAAGGGGAGTGTAACTGTGAGCTGGAGAGGGAGAGTTGGGTGGATGTGAAGTTGTGAAGGTCTGATTTTTTTTTTTTGTTGTTGTTGATGAAGGTGAAGGTCTGATTAACAGAATATAAATGAATGTTTTTGCATAATTGAGCGGATGAATTGAAATTTGATGAAGTACATTTTTATCATTTCTCATCAATTAATAGTTAACTTAACGGCAGGACTCACATAAGAAATTAATTGAGGCAAAAATGGAAGCTAAGAAACTCTAATAGAACAAATTCTAAAAATTGGACTAAAAAGGACAATACAAACAACTATAAGAGACTAAAAATGAATTTTATCCAAAATTAATGAGTAAATTGTATTAGGGTAATGTTTTTTTTAGTAGAATTGTTTTAGGGTATTAAAGTAAGGATTTTACAAAAAATTAAGTTTGGCTGAAGAGGAGATGCGATTTAGGGTTTTGGTGTTTGGCGCCGCCGACGGCGTGTTTGGGTTTTCAGGCGACGATCGCCTTTCTCCCGGTGGCTCCAGGTCTTCTCCTCGCACCTCTGTCTCGCGTCGTCGGGGATGGGGGTTGCTGAGGCTCTGTTGTTGGTTTAAGCGCAGGTATTGCAGGGGGAATCAAGACCGCATCGTACCTCCGGTGGCGTTCCTGGAGCATCGTCGGGCTTCCCATGGGGGCCTTCAATTTTCATGGCGCTTTGGCACAGATGCGCTTTCAACTGAGGGCGGCTGGTGGACAGTATCGCTCGATGGTTCTGCCGACCGACATTGCCAGTGGCTATGTCTCGCTTCTCTTGAAAGGGGTTGTTGGAGATCTTCTACGATGGTCTGGTCGGGGTCTGGTGGGATGTGGTGGATGTGGTTGTTCTCCATCCGGGGTAGTGGGCTGGCGGAGATTGGTTTCTCAGATGGGATTGTTGTTGACCAGGGAGGGAGGGGTCTTGCAGAGAAAATCGTTGCCCTCCAAAAATTTTGGTGTCGCTGGTTGGTTGTGGTAGTCAATCGGTGTTTGGTGGTGTTGTTTGGAAGGAATCATCTTAGGGAGCGTTTGGGTATCTGGCTAGCGTTTGATGCATTAGTGAGTGTGCCGGTAAAATTCTCTTTTGGGAGCGGTAGAGAGTTAACTATCTCTGGAAAAGAACAGGGATGGGGTAGAGGATATCTTGCTGAAGGTTTTTCACGAATAGGACAAGGCCAATAAAATATATGTCCGACTCACCCTCAAGTGTAAGGATCGTCCTCTAGTAGAACAGTGAGTAGGGGTCGATCCCATGAAGATAAAGAGTGAAGTGTGTGTGAGTATGCTTTCTAATCTAGAACTAGGATGAACAAAAGAGTAATGAGATCAGGCCGGTAACACTAAGCACAAAGTGAATATGCAAGATGTGAAATTACAACTAAATTTAATTCTACAACTAAATGATAACTACACAAACTATAAGAACAAGAATCTAGTTGGTTTGCTAATCGAATCTCTCCTTATACCTCAGTTATATGATTTGGATTAAGACAGAATTATGAGCTTAATTTATGGGTGCTAACTTTCTTAAGTAAAACTACTTCTTTTGGAAGCGAGTTATCCTAATTAACTAAGTAACTCAAGGTAATATCTTCTCCAATTGAGCACCTAGCATTGCACTAAACACAATCTTTCAAACGCACCTAGTAGATTCTCATTAACCCTCTCCAGCTAATTGAACTACTATGTTTTCCCTTCATGTATACTCTAAAAATGTTTTCTCAAACAATTCATCGAGCACTTGATAACAACATGCAAGCAACACTTTGAATCTCACATGTCAACCATGAAGCATAAGGAATAACACATAAATCATGGAAAGTAGACGTTAAAACTCATGAATCAAATCTGAATCATCCATCATAAACCAAATCTAAAGAGATTAATAGTCTACTCCATAACTATTCTAGAACTAAGCATAAACATAGTGAAAATAACAAGAGAATGGCAGAAGAATCAAATCCAATCTTGGTTCTTCAAGTTCCCATGTTGATCTTCACTTTTCTCCATGGAAATCTCTAGAAAAATGCCTAGAGCTCTAGGCTCCAGGGAAGAAGAATATAGAGAAAACCAGTGTAGAATCTGAAATTGTACGTGGTAACTTCGCCTAATATGTTTTAGAAAGTATATTTAACATATTTCTAAGGCCTACATATCCCTAGGCTAATGGGGAGCAAGTTGTGTGAAGTAACTAGTCAAAACCGTCCAAAATAACCGTCCAAACCGCTGCTGCTCGCAATCCTCTTTTATGCAGACTTTGCCCAGGCAAGTTCTGGTGTGCGCCCCGAACTCGCCCCAGTTGTGCCCTAACTGTTAGGAACTTAGGACATACTTCTTCTTAGTGCCCCATACTTGCCCCAGGCTCTCCCCAGCTAGCAAGAGGTTGTTTGTAGTTAGGGCAGCTCTTGAGTAGCGCCCAGTTCTTGCCCAAACGTTGCCCCAATGAATCGAGTGATTAGGGTGCAAAGTGTCGGTATCCAAGATGAGGCCCCGAGTTCTCCCCGATCTTCAGCTCTTCTAACCTTCAACACTTTAAGCTCCATTTCAACATGTTTTTCCTCTCCAATTACCTACACCAACAAAAAGCTTATACAACAAGTAATTTGCTCCAGATAACATCCATTTAAGCTCAAAACAAAGTGCATTTGCAACAAGAGTATGGAGAAAACATGTTGTTTTTTGACACACAACAAGAGCGTTAGGTCCGATCTGACTTCTGTCAATGAGTTGGACGGACCTCCGAGGGATGACGAGGAGGCTCGATCGTTAGACGTTCTGGAGAAGCACGGCAGGGCTAGGCTTCTCGTGGTGGAGGCGGTTGTGATGGGATCCACCGATTGCTTCATTTTTCCAGGTGTGGGTGAGTTCTTCTTGGCCTTATTCCCGCCTCCTTTTCCCGCGGTTAACTTTGATTTTTTGGGTGTGCATACGGGATACCGGAAGAGGTTGCTTTCTCTGAGGAGGTTCCTTCCACATATCTCGCACGTACCCATCCGCGGAGGGATCGATCTTCAGTTCAGTCCAAGCATCCGCGAACTCTTCCAGCCCTTCTTGTGGTGGAGGACGAGAGTAGCGAGGAATCTCCCACACCTCCTCTTCACCCCGAGCCGACGGTGAGGATTGTCAAAAGGGTGAGGATTTCGTCAGGGGGCCGAGCGTCTCTCTGATCTTCTTCATCCAGGCCTTCTCAACCCGGTCCTGACCCTCCTGCTTCGATCTTAGACGGGGTCGGTCTTGGTAGTCCCATCCCTCGGGACTTATTAACTGAGGTTTTGGGGAGCACCTCGGGGGGTCGGGTCTCGGGTTGGACGAACTCCCAATTTTCCGTCTCTTGATTCAAGGCCCTGGGGCTCAGGCGCGACCTGAAGGTCATCCGCTCGCAGCGTCCTCACCCGTAAGAGCTCACTCAAGGACTGCTCTAGTGTCTCTATTTGGTAAATTGTGCTTAACTTGTTTTGGCACGTACTGTTGGCTTAGTTCCTTGGAGGTACTGACTGGTTATTTTCATAGGGTTCTCTCTTTGCTCAGCATCTTTCGCGAGTTCCTCGTGGACCCGACCCTGCCCTTCATACATCCTGTCGGGCCGATATCAACACTCTTTGGGTCGAGCTGCAAAACACCCGAGCGGAGGGTGACGCCCTTCACCTCGATCTAGCCAAGGAGCGGATGATCAACCATGACAATCTCCATATTTTAAGATTCTATCGCGACGACCTAGCCGGGATGGAGGCGAGGGCATAAACGCCAAGAGGTTGGCCGAGGGCCGAAGGCTTCCTAGCCCCCTTCCCTCAATGCATGTGCGTCGTTCAGAGGATCCCTCGTCGCCCAGGGAGAGGGAGATCGATGGGGAGTCTGAAAGGGAGAGCAACCCCGACCTCTCTTCTAACAACGACCCGGGGAAGGACGGGAATGAGGATCACTGGATGCCCGACTAAACCGTTCGGATCTTTTCTTTTGGGCCTGCGCGCCTTGTTTTGGGACTTATCCTAAACTCTTTATTTATTTTTTCCTTTACTTTTGCTTCACGTTCGGGATGTTATCTTTTGATTGATATTATCACTGGTTTCGACATAAGTGGTTTGGCCGAGATGCCGCGGTTTTTTGCCTTAGAGTTAGTCGGGGTACACATCGACCTCTGACGACCTCCTCAACCAGGGGTCGCGCCTATGCTTAAACCCGCGATAGCTAGTTATGCAGGTGAGGCCTCGACCGGGCCAGCGATCTATGAGATGGTGGAAGCCTAAATCAAGTCCACGGTCCAAGGTTTTTTAGGTGGCGGGGAGCTATTGGGGGGCTGAGGCCTGAATAGAGGTCGTGGCCTGTTATAGGGTCGTAGCCTGAATCGAGGTCGTGGCCTGTTATGGGGCCGTAGCTAGCCTGAATCGAGGCCGTGACCTGTTATAGGGTCATGAAGAAGGGGTAACTCTGCGTTACGCGGGATCGGGATAAATGGCATCTAGTGGCACACATATTTACTGGTACATATTTATGTGCCACTGTATACGTATTCTAGTGGCAGATAATAAATGTCAGAATTTTTTTAGAATATATAGTGGTACTTTACAACTAAGTGCCATAATTTTATGTATTTTTAGTGGCATAAAATAACATTGTGCCAGAATAAATTATTTAAAAAAAATAAAATTTCATCTTATGTACCACTAAATGGTAGCAAAAAAATAAAAAATAAAAGAAGAACAGAAAGCTGCCTAGATAGAAACATTCATCCCTTCGCTCTTTCACTCTAACCCTAACCCATCCAAAATTTCACTATCATAATCATTAACCATACCTGCTTGTGCAATCTGATTCACCTCCAACGACGCTCTTCGAGCTCCTCCATCTTTATCGACCCTCTCCGGCCACATCACATTCATCAACGCTTCGATCAACTTTCTATTGATCATCACTTGGCCTGCTCCGATGAATTTCTGCAACCTGCTCTATCGACGCATCTGACGTGCAGAGTCGCGCTCCGACCTTCTTCAATCTACAATTGTTCCTTCTCTCCGTCATTCTTCTAACAATTCACTCTCCGTTTAGTATCAATCACCGAATTGAAGAATTTGAGACTCCCTGAAAGCCTGAAAAGTGAGGACTCGTCAAATTGGAAGATCGATTGCTGAATTGCTTCCCTTGAATCTCCTGGGCGTCGTTGACATTCGTGGTGAGATCGATAGTGAGGAGTGACATTTTTTTTTTCTCTCTGTTGCGATTCTTGAGCTAGCTTAATCAAAATGATGATGATGCTATGTAATGATGAAATTACGTTATGTTTAGTGTGTGAGGTATCTTTTACTGTAATTTCGGCATTTCATGTCTAAGGCGCTTTTATTCCATTGCTTTGCAGGAAAAATGTTCTTACAAAATTGTGTTTAAAGCTATCAGAAGAGCTATCAACAAGACAATGACTCTGGTTTCCCACAGACAACGCCAGTGTTAATATCAAAATTAACATAATTGTATATTAAAGAGATTAGGGTGTTAGGACTCGGACTGATGTTGTCGTCGCATATCGGCCGATATAAAGGAAGGGTCGAAGAGAAGAATGAGTTTACCTGGGAGTAGCTTTGGGTTCTGTGGGGGCGCATCTGCTTTTGTCCTCGTCCTCCTTGGGGATAGCTGGGTGGTGGTTTTGGGTTGCTCTTCGGGGGCGGAGCCCCCTCTCTAGGAGTGTGATCTGGTCCCTTATTTATAGAACCTGAGGTTATCATCTTCGAGGGAGAACTGGAGAGGACGACATGTGTTGGATGGGACATGCCTGGGTACGGGTAAGATGTGCGTGGCATTCTTTAGTGAGTCAAGAGGGAGAGGAAGATAGGTCGGGTCGGCTCCGCGATGTGAGGGTGGATTCTCGCTCAGAGGGCCAAGGTCATGTTAATTCTCATCGGTTATTCCGAGTGTCTCAGACGAGGACCTCTCATCCGGGGTCTATCAAGTAGTAAATGGGTAAATTGCATCATCTACACCTAAATTATACTCATTGTTATAAATCTATACCTGAACAAAATTTTATTGTAAAAGTGGCTTTAAAGTATGAGTTTGATGCAAATCTATACCTGTCATTTAACATCCGTTAAAACTTAATGAAAATTTTGGTTAAAATATTCAAATTAACCCTTAGTGTTTTTGAAATATGTTGAACACCCCTCTAACTTTATAATTTTATTTTTTGAATCATTATTCTTAATTACGTGTGTTTTATTTCAAATAATCTTTTCAAATCATGAATAATAATTATGGATTGAGTCTTAAATATAAAAAAAATCAAATGTGAAAATCAAAGTTTATAATGATATCAATACTAAGGTTTTATTTCAAAACTGTACTTTTTTATTGTTAAAAATATTAAACTATCAAAAGAAAATGTAATAATGAATAGTTAATTTCTAAAAAAATCTATAGCAACTATAAAAAAATTAAAGTGATGTACAAAATCTTCCACAATGACATTTAATTTATTTGAAATTATAAATTTTATTTAGCATATAGTTTATGATTTTTTTTAAACAGTAAGACAAATTTTATTATAATAATATCCCAACAAAACAAGACATACTCGGAAAAAAAGAGCACCATAAAATGGTGCAAAAGTGCGAGAGCTTAACGCTTAAACTATAACCTCACATGAAGCTAGGATCAGATTGACAAAGTGATCTCGGGTTTTCCCAATCTTGTCTATAAAGACGTACGAGCACCGTCAATGCCATGACAAAAAGACATATATGCGGGTCCCCAACACCCATGATATGTTCATGAAGAATAAAATGATGTTGATGCGTCATAGCGGTGTGCTCACAGAGGAGCCACGAAGATCGCTTGCACCTGATTAACAACTACCAAATACGAGAATAGAGAGAAACTAAAAACTACCAAATACGAGAATAGAGAGAAACTAAAAGCAACAACCAAATTAAAAAGGGTCCAAAATAGAGTAACTAGTAAAATAAAAAACTTGGGTGGCCCTTTCACCTGATGCATACGGCGACCGAGCTAGTGATCGGTCTGGGGCTCCTAGTCCCCCAATCTCAGAATTACGTGCTCCACCACACCCGCTGCAGCTCCCGTTATCTTCAACTTTTTCTTGGTACGGCCAGAACAGCCAACTCCCAATACCATGGTCTTCCGAGTGTTGTCCGAGGGTTTGGAACCTGAGGTTCTGGCTATCATATTTAATGGCACATTCAGATCCTCCTGATTGACTGTTGGGAGAGTCAACATCACGTGTCGGTCAGAGGAATGGGGGACAAAACCTAGCAGACACCCGCCGTCCAGCCCATCCGTCGTGTCCACCATCTGTTTGACGGTCTGCGCCGCACCCGGTTGACCCACACCACTGGGACCGCCCCTCACTAGCTGACGACCGATCTCTCCGTTACGTGGGACCTTGTATCTCAACCAGTCAATGAACTGAGGAGCAACTCCTTCCCAACAGTAGGAGAGAAAGATTCTTTTGCTACATGGTCTAGCATTCCGTAGATAAAGCAAAACTCAGATAACTTCTCATATGGCAGGAAAAAGTTCTTACCGACACCATCAACTAGGATCTTGACCAAACGGCGTAGAAGTTTGGTGATGTTGAGTAGCACTTGTATACGAAGTGATGGTCAAGAATAATCAACAACTAGAACTTTTCCAATTTTTGAGTAAATTGCACTATCTATACCTCAATTATAGTTCGTGTTGCAAATCTATACCCGAATAAAATTTTATTGTAAAAATAGCTCTAAAGTATGAGTACATTGCAAATCTATACCTACAAGTTAATTTTCGTTAAAACTTAACGGAAATTGTGATTAAAATGCTCAAATTGACCCTTAGGGTTTTTAAAATGTGTTAAACATCCCTCTAACTTTATAATTTTACTTTTTGAGTCATTATTTTTAATGATGTGTGTATTATTTCAAATAATCTTTTCAAATCATGAATACAAATTATAGATTGAGTCTAAAATATCTAAAAAATATCAAATGAAAACAAAATTTTATAATTATATAAATAATAATATTTTAAAAAATTACATTTTTTATTGTGAGAAAAATAGTTATTATCAAAAGAAAAATGTAAGAATCAATAGTTATTTTTCTAAAAAATCTACAATAGCTATTAAATTATTTAGGTAATTTAAAAATCTTCCACAATGATAGATTTTTTTAGAAAATTAGTATTATTCATTCTTACATTTTATTCTGATAATTACTATTTTTTGAATAAAAAAGGTAAATTTAAGTACAAGTATTATTATCGATATTGTTTTAAAAACTTTTTTCATATTTGATATTATTTTTTGAGATTTTAGACTCATTCTGTAATTGGTATTATTGATTTGAATTTTTTTTTTAAAATATTACAAACGTAATTAAGAATAATGACTCAAAATGTAAAATTATAAAGTAGGGAGGTGTGCGAGCCGGAGAGGGTGAGGGTTGCGACTTGCGAGCAACGGAGAGGAGGGCACATGTGAGGCTTGTTTGTGGGATAGAGAAGGGTTAGGCACTACGATAAGGGTGAGGGAGGTGGTGCGGCGGAGGATGCAGTGGCTAGGCAAGTAGCAGCTCCACTTGGGTATGGTGGTGGGGGAAGATGACAGATCTGGAAGTTTGTGAGTTTAGAATTAATTTACTCAATGTTAAGGTTAGAGGTTGAATTTAGGGGTTGGTCTGCTCGAGGTCGTCATCGGCGGCGACAAAGCAGTACAAATGAGAAACAGAGCAAACATTGGGGAAGGGGGTGGTAGAATTGTAGGGTTTTAAAAATGTAGAGAATTTTCTGAAATGTTACATAACTGATGATGATTTAATGAATTGATCCATGATAACTCATTATTAGGGTTTTGTTTAAACCCTCATAATGTGAACAGGGCCATTCATTGTACCTTAGATCTCCAAGATCTTGTCTAGGTCTTACAAAATCTCTTTATGAATTAAGCGATTCTAACTAAAACAAAATCGATCTGATTTTTTAAATCAAGTGCACACAACACAAAGCATCCATGAAGAAGCTCTTAAGGAACTCAAGCAAGTGCGTCGCTTGGTTTTTTAAATCCTGGGTAAATCCTTGCTTGGTGGTTGGTTGTTGAGCATCAACTACTCTAATTCTCCATACCCAAGGTCGATGATGTCTCCAATGGCGGGGAGTCATGGGATGAATTACCACTCCGTCTAGCGATGATTCTCCATCTTCCTCGCGGAACAACGGAACCCTGATCACCGGAAAACACTCATTGTCGACTAACACGTGTCTTTGAGGATATACCAGAAGGAGGTTTGTGTCTTCCTTGTTCTGTTGAAGCGATCACGACGGTTCCGACAAAGACAAAATAATGAGAGGAGGTATCAATCTATTTCCCTCGTCCGAAACCACCAGCGAATATCACACTATTGAAGTGAGATGATCTTTGAAGTCATCGATGTTCAGCGGGGTTCGATGAAATGGTGAGAGATTTTCTGGCGAAGCGAAAGACTTTTATGATGAGTTATGATACAAACATGGATGCATTGATATGCTTGCCAATTTTCCTCACGCAATGTCTATTTCATTCGAAGCAGTAGGATCTAGGTCCGACCATTTCCATTGGCCTCCCTCCAGGCCTTACCGTACTTGATGTTGTAGGTAGCTCTCACCTAACGCGATTTATCTCTGCCAGGAAAGCCTAATGTCTTGTTGACAACCTCTTATCACACTACCTTCTTCCTGTGCGCAAGGCTGGGAAGGGAACATGCAAATCTTCGATGATATGGGTGCATAGTTTAATGATAGGGTTGAGCCACACCTCGCCCTGCCTATAGGAATGAGGCATTTTCTAGGAGTGGATGTGGGTTCTCGATCTTCTCAGACCACTTCTATTAACTGGTTGGGAGAACAACTGATCCACATTAGAGGTTTCAAATTGTGGGTTGGATACTTCCAGCGATTATGAGACTGTTCATATTCCTTCAGGCAAGGCACAAGAAAGAAGGATTTTTTAGATACCATTACAGGAACTCGAAAATTTTAGTTTTTAATAAGCTATATGGGAAAAGGATGAATGCTTTTGTTAATGGTGGTGGTTCTTCGTTAGGGACCACCACACTGTTGAGCCTCTGTCTCCTGGTCTTGATTACGTTCAACTCCGTTTCCATATCTCGTTGAGTTGATCTGCACAATAGACAAAATCTATAGACCACGCCGGAGTTTTTCCCGGCGGTGGGTCCTCCAATACTTAAGTCAGTATATTTGGTAGAGAGAATGTGACAAGACCTTGAGCAGAGTGAATAGTTACCTTAAATGTTGGACTG